>JANHGL010022766.1:0-38702 GCA_024611195.1 Ceyx melanurus | reverse complement strand
AGAGGAGACTGAGGGGGGAGCTCAGCAGTGTCTGTCAAGATGTTCAGGGCAGTGTGGGGAGGATGGAGCCAGACTCTACTCAGTGTCATCCAGTGACAGGACAAGAGGCAATGGGAGTCAGCTGGAGCACAAGAGGTTGAGGGGTAACACAAGGAAAAACTTGTTCCCAGTGAGGGTGGCAGAGCCTGGCAGGGGCTGCCCAGGGAGGTTGTGGAGGTTGTCTCCTGCTCTGGAGACATTCCAGACCTGCCTGGAAATAGTTAAGGTAGGAACTCTAGAACTTCCAATTCCCACAGAAGTTCAAGACTGTACTTTATGTGTCACTTTCACAGGTTTCCCTCTCTCCATCTGCTGGCTACATTTCTTTTGATGTGGCCCAGGATATGATCAGCTTTTTGGGATGCAAGTCCACACTGTTGATCATGGCCCACTTCTCATCCACCAGAACCCCCAAGTCCTTCTCTGCAGGGCTGCTCTCTATCACCTCCTCCCCCAGTCTGTATTTGAACAGTCCTTCTGTGCTGGGATCTACACACGCACACACACACACGCACACACACACACACACACACACACACACAATTCTAGGCTCATACAGCTGTTGAGTGTGTTCTTACACTTTGCACACTTCAGCCCCTCTGCTTCTCTTGGTTCATTAGCTAAAAATCAATCTCCTCTACAAAGCTTTAAATTTCTTTAGTTTGTGGCATCCAATACCAGTTATCCCCCTTTCCCTCAGCTAACTGTTCCCAGAAATCACTTAAACCTTCAAGTTGTCACTCTTTCTGGCTTTCACAATAATGGAACCATTACAGAGCTTTACCACCTCTTGCCTCAAGGTTAACTTGGCAAATGTATACCTTTGATCCCTTATAAGACAGAAAAGCATGTTGGAAAAAAAAAACTACTGCTAGGAATTGGTTCATTCACATATAGCACAGATCTGAAAACATTTCCCAGCTGGTTAAATGTAGCTACAATAGCTCCCCATCCAAAGAGATGGGAATCACTAAGCTTCTAACATTTCAAGCTGACAGTTCTTTGAAGTACTAGAGTGCACTACAGAGGCACTGAGTATGAAAATCACTCAGAGGTTAAACAATAGTCTGCAGCTACCTATAATCTTTTGAAACAGACAAGCACAAAAAGCTGCCTGCTGTTTCATCCCAGTAGCTTGGGTTTGGTGTCTTTTGATGAGCCAGAAGGGATAGTCAGGTGGCACCTAAAAGACCTGCAGAGTCTAGTCCAATAACCTACCTTATTCAACAAGAGCTGCTCAGTAGGTTCAGAATCAAATCCTGCCAAAAGAAAATATTTAGCAGGCTAAGAAGGATCCAGGAACTTGGAAACCTGAGACTAATGAGGAGCTTGGCAAAACTCTTTGGGTCAATCTATTACTTAGAAGGCAAACTCTGCTGCTCTTTCAGTGACTCAAGCTGCAGATAAATTGACTCCAATAACTCATACAGCATATCTACAAATCAAACCAGACCTGATATAAACCTAGACAGCCAGAAAATTATATATTCAATATGAATCAGCCTGCCTTTATAACAAGAAGTCATATCTGATTTGCAAAATTTAGAAGTCTGGATAACCAATTGCTATTTGCAATACATTAACTACTGCAGCATAGAAATTAATGATAATTTAATGTGAACATTCATAGTGTGTAATGTCTCAAGAATCCTCAAGTCCCATTAGTGCTAGCAGGACTTCATAGCATAAGGAGGCTTCCAGTAAGATCCTCCAAGATTTTGTGCAGAAAGAAGAAAACAGTCAGTAGTGAAAGATTCTGAATGCTAAATAATGAGAATAAAGTCCTATTGAATGATATGGGTCACAAAACCATTTTTCCCAACAGTCAAATTTAAACCAAGTGGCATGAATAGGAAATGCAGGATTTAGTTGTAGAAAGACCACAACCATGTGGAAGCAGGTAATCTATGGTCATATGATACTTAATATAAAATTACTAACATTGAAGGTTCTGAGCAGCTAGCTCATGCTTTCACTTTGCATATCTTCTGGTTTTCTGAGAGAAAAAATGTTTCTTTTCTAGCATATTTGCAGTTCTCTTCCAGCTTAAGCAATACCTACATCAAGTCCATATTAGGACTAAAACAAAGCCTGATGTCTTGCACATGTTAACTTCCAGCTGACAAGAGGGTCCTTAAGGAGGCATAGTTCTAATTAGTACTGTAAATTCTGCTCAGTTCAAAGTCTTAGAAGCAGTAATTATCTTTTTCCCACTTTACATACATTTGGAGTCATTGCAGATGTCTGCAAAAGGCCCAGAAGACACAGTATGCAGCATTTAGCAGGCCTTGGGTATTAGGCCTATTAAGGAAATTAGAGAATAGAAGGGGGATTCATAGCACGTTATGCATTTAAAGTGAATGATGCTTAAAAAAACCTTCCAAACTAGAAAACCATTCTGATCTAGGAAGAAGCAGACAAGTGTGGAAAAGTCTTGCATACAGTCCTGCAGCTGAATCATTACTCATTTACACTAAATCTTAACCTATTTAGCTAAACGTATACCACGTTTTCAGTGCATTAGTCCAGTTGCAGTGGTTTTAATTACATAATTGAACTCCTAAGTTTGACCTTATGCTCATCTAAACTGTTGACCCACCAGTTCAGCTGGCATTAGTCCTTGAAAACAAGAATCACATGAGGTCTAATGCCCAAACTAATGCCTGTTTTGCCTCTAAGAAGTATATTACATTTGCTGCTACAAAAGATTTTAAGAGACTTTTTTAAAAAAAAAGCTTTTAATCAGAGCACAAGCCTTTTGTGAGACACCCAAGTGTAACTAAGAACAGGTACTTTGTTAATTTATAAGATCCAGCCTGCTCTATTATTTTTTGCTTCTGCTCTGTTTCATGTAGTTCTGCTGTTACAGCCTCTGGCATTCAGGATAAAGCATTCACCTCCTGGGTAACAGGAGTAAATAGAGAAATTTTGCTGCATGAAAGCAGACAATGTAACACTAAAATCCTGCCAATTATATGTTTACCCATGAATACCTGAGTGTGGTGTATATAAGACAGCATTTTAACTGCCTTATATTTGTCCAGAAAGGGTAATTGTCCTTTTGATCAAGCTGAATGTTGGTTTGAAGCATGTATAGAAAACAATGAATACTGAAGTTTTGGAGAGCACTGCTACAAGAAGATCAGATCTGGTCTCTTCTACCATTTTAAAGAAAAAAAGTGCTTAGTTACACTAAGAAGCCATATCTACAACATCTGAGTATTCAAGAAGACAGAGCACATAGCTATGAGCTTATCTATCAGCACAGCCATTAAAAGGTCATTTGTTTTATGTTTAAGGAAAACATACCTGTTAGAATTAATTCAGTTTAAATAAAACAAAATAAAGTGCTGAGAAGACAAATCAATATTTTCATTTAGTTCCAGTTCAGTGGTTTACATAAGATAAAACCCTAGGACCAGAGCAGTCAATAAAAACTACAAGCTCTTGGCCGACCTTTATCTTAGCTTGAAGTTAGTTTCATCTATTTTTGTTCTGTGTCTGGTAACCTTAGAGAGGGAAAGAGGAGGAAAAAAAAAAAAAAAGATAAAAAGAAAGAGGAACTATTTAGAAATCTAGTTCCTACCTCCAAAATAAGTTTCACTTGCCAGCCTACTTGATCATAGAATGGTAAGGGTTGGAAGGAACCTCTGAAGTCAATCTCAACTTCTGGCATGATTGTATCTGAAGTTAACAGAATTCCACTATAGCCTTTTGGTCACATAATTTAATTAATTTAAATCACATTAACCACATTTAATAAATACCCATCCATTTTCTACTTCATTGAGGCTAGCATAGGACATCATATCAATATTTCCTCTGCCTCTGTGCTACTAAGAAAGGATAACATGAGAAAGATCCCCAGTGCAACAACACATGTGAAGGATGGCAAACAAAAACCAGTTTACACGAGCAAACTCTTGTGTTCAGCACATCAGAACATTAGTTTTAAGCATCAAATATATTGTTTCCAGTAATTAAATAAAATTAGGGTAAAAAAAATCATGCAAAGTATTCAAAGTGCTCAATATCATCAAGCATAGGTTTAATTTAGTAAGTTTAAGTGCAACCCTAGTTCCTATGATTAAGCAGCAAAGTCTGAGAAAAGGAGACTACTTGAATTTCTCTCAGAAAAAAGTCAAGACTAATGAGCTTACTGATGTCAGTACATCCTTCTCCCAGCAAACACTAGCCAAGCAGAGAAATGTTTAAGAAACAAAGATCTGTACAACCTGCTCAAAGCTCTCATTTTGAAAGATGACAGACCTTGCTCTTCTAGACTTTGCCACAGAAGTTTCTAGTTTTAATTAGAAAAACATGGTAGTTTAAATATGAATTGAACAACTACACTTGTCAAAGTCTAAAAATACACATAAAAAATAAAGATGGATGAATGATTTCTCTGAAGTATGAGGGAGATAAGTGAAAAATCCATTCCCTTTGGGACATTATAGAGGCCACCAGGAATAAGAGTAACACCTACATAATAAATTCAGATTTGAGCTAAAGTACAAGGGAATGACCCTGCAAAAAAGAGACCACAGCCTGACAGATTAGGAACAAAGGTCCAGTTATCTTCAGTAGAACAAAGGCTACTTAAAATTGAATATTAGCTTTCCCAAAAACACAAGTAGGAAGAAAAACTGAGCAGCTGCTAATAGCTTCTAGAAGCATAGTTGGAAGTCAGTAGCTATAGGACAGTAAGATGAGAATACTTAAGAAGATTAGAACCTGTAAATTAACAAACACCATCAAGTTTTGTAAATATATAAATATATCCATAATTCAACTAATCTTTGTATAGACATGGAAGTTTGCCAGAGCAAGAACAATTGAGAATTTCAGCCTAAAAGAAAAAAAAGCTGGACCCTTCTGAAGGGCATAAATCTTTGGCAGAGATCAAGTTTTTAAATGAGACCAAAGCAATCAATAAAATTGATGGTGACATTAAATAGCAGTATCAGTATTGCAATAGCTAGCACAATTCAGACTCTGCAAAATCTGTTTGTATGCAAAGGGAAAGAAGGGATAATGTAATGCAAAAAAAAACAAACCCAAATCCAGCATGGCTACAATTAGCTTATTTAAATGAAGCCAGGTTAAAACTGATTCCCTGCTCTAGCCAAGTTTCAGAGAGGAACACAGACTAAACCAAGAATTACCCTTCACAAAAAATCCAATGTTAAGGTCTGCATAGATGGCAAGTCAAAGAAAGCTCCACAATTACCCATCACGTTCACTCTTCACAGCTCTACAATACCCACAATACACCTGCCAAAGTCATTGGGCAAAAAGTTTTGGTTAATAGCACAGATGAGAAGTTACTGGATGCTACAGAGAATGATAAATTAGATATTCATAGATATTAGGGGTTGGAAGGGACCTAGAAGATCATCTAGTCCAACCCCCCTGAAATTACAAGGATTACAGAAAAATAGCCTAAGATTCTAGTTGCTCATAGAACAGCCAGTATTTACCCCTTAATAAAAACACAGAATTTTCTTATCTGCAAAGTTACACTGAAGTTCAAAACTTAGTTTTCCTAAGTACACTGCAAAATGTAATAGAGTGCTTCTCTGTATGATTGCATAATAAACATACACTGAATGACACTTCAGATACTAAATTATTCACCAGCTACAGTTTATCTGTAAGGTCCTGTACATACACATTGAAGCAAATGTGAGATTTTGAAGGTAACTGGAATGTTTTGTTACACATACACAACCTTCTAGAAATAGTAATTTCTTTAAATCAATGAGATAAGATAAATGCAAGCTATTTACTGGACATAGTTATACATCAAAGCTTCATGTTAGACTAAACCAAAGCCATGAAGAGACTGAGCTGCATATTGCAGCTGAGCATGCACATCACATAGGAAATACAACAAACTTTTCTTACCTTCAGGTGCATCTGCATCACAGTCTTTAGATATAGATGTCTCAACTGGATGACCATCAACTGTCTTATTACTCTGCATTAGAAATAAGGAAAATTAGTACACTGAGCTACCAGCAATGTTCTTCCACACACAATGGCAGTCCATAAAAACACACCTCCTAATACATTATTAATTTTATAAAGAAGGTTTTGATAAACCTTTTAAAATATTCAAAAGTATTAAGATGGTTTTGAACAGGATATGCAGAATAAACTGTAAGTGGTACAGCATTAACATTTTAAAATCTGCTTTCATTTAGAAAAATGAATATAAAAACTTTTCAAATTAAAGCTTTTAACTGTGCATAAAATGAATTTGGAATAAACTCTGGTGATGAAGACACCATGGTAAGAATTAGGCTTGCACAATACCCAATACAGTTGGTTTAGAAGTCAGACAATAGGACCCAATATACTTAGATTGCCAGAGTGGAGAAAGACAAATTATACTGAACTACTGAAAACCCAGATATTCCTGTTTAAATTTCTCAAATCTTTGGAAAACTTACCTATACCAGCCTACATGAACTGTATGTACCATATTTAATTTTGAATAATCATTAAATCATTTTAGCAGAGTTCAATGCAAATCTTTTGTACTTCATTGATTTCTTCATACATTAATTCACTTCAAATGGTCTCCCTCAGTGTGCTGGCCATGAGTTTTGATGCAGCCCAGGATACAGCTGCCTTTGAGCTGCAGTCACACATACAGAGCAATTACACTTCAAGTCTGGGCAAAGCTGTTTTTTTACTGCAAAGCTAAAAGGCTGCCTGGGTGTGGACAGGACTTGAGATTTGTGAAAGCCTTTAACAAGACTCATGGCTGTTTAACAGATGCTAAAGGTTGTCTTGAGACATAAAACCAAGCATTCCTCAAGATTTAAAGAGCTATGCAGGTTGACCAAAGCCCTACACAGGGCCACAGATTTAGCTGATGATACTTTTGATTAATTGGAGACTTATGCTTTGAACAACCCAGTGGTCAAAGAGTTAAAGCAAATAACACAAGAGTACCACTTTTTTTTCTACACATATTCAATTACCAGGAGCAGCAGACAGCACTTCAAAGTTAAAAGGTCTTGTCAAGAATAATGGCCTCCCCAGGAAACAGTTCCAGATTCAAACAGGATTCTAACCTAATGCATCACTACAGATTTTGGTTACAAATTAGTTTGACAGGTTACTAGATTGGGAATTACTGTAGAGGAAGAAAAAGGGGAATTGTTTCTTTTACACACTTGTCTTCCTGTAAGCCACCAGATTCTGACATAGACGTTTATCAGGCCACTCATCCAATAAACTGACTTGGGATATTGATTTTTTCTTGCTTGGTTCTCCACAGTGATGGTTACCAGTGTTATTTGAAATTATGAAATGGACTGTAGCATGCGAGAGCAACAACAATCTACATTGTCCAAGCAAACTGGGAAGCTTGCCATGAGCCAGCATTTATTTTGCCTGTGCAGTTCCTGTGTATGCTCCAGTCCACTCCTCAGTTCCATCAAAACCAACCACTCTTGAGTCTCTTCATTGCTAACATACCAGAAAAATCTGTTGCTCCTCTTCAATCCCAACCACCATCTCTATTTTATAACACACACATTTAACGTCCAATTATCAGGGAAGTCAGGTACAAAAAGTGTGTCTGGTACTTTCTGAAAGATTCTTTGAGAGGATCTTGTCTGAAACCCTTGTATTTACTTGGTACGCCAGAAGTCCAGGTGTAATTTACCAGCACACTCTTTATACTTCATGGTATTTTAACAATAAAAACAGTTTATACCCAAGTTGCTGTTTAAAGTGTATAAAAGTATTTCAAAACAGGACATCAGAAGCTTAAGTCCTAGGATGGCTATCTTGACCATAACATTTTTCTAATGCTTTAAACATCAAGTTGTAGCTTTACTCAACCATTCCAGATAATCTTTGCAGTGCTGATCAAGATTTTATTGTCACCTCCTTGCTACTATGGGTTACCTTGACACTTTTCATTACAAATTACAAATCTATGTTCAGATGCTACTTGTCATGAGTAACATGCAAGTGTGTGTCAAGTCCCAATCTTTCTGCTCTCCTCAATAGACACATTCTCCTGAAACATTCCTGCTTTATTTATAAAGCAAGCCAGACTGCTAGCTACAGTCTTTATTATTTGATTTTCTCTCCAATCCTGCACATCATCTGCAAGCTTTATCATGAAGGATTCTTTTCTCAGGTTAAAGACTAGCTTGGTATGACCCTTAATTAAGTTATCTTCCCACTTGCTCACCCAAAATGGTTCTGCACTGTAGTTAAGATACACAATCTACAACATAAGAAACAAACCATAAAATGCAAAAACCAACCAACAAAACAGAGCAACAAAAATACCACCTGCCTTTTGCAGAGATTTGAGCTTGTAACTAATTTAGACATAGCTCTGTGATGCCAGGAGTTCCATGTAAGCTCACCATAGAAACAAATGCTTTCCTGAACTGATTTTCAGCTTCGTTTCTTGCTGCTACTACCTTAATTCTGACAAGTTGAGCCAATTTATAAATGCCTGAAGATGTTTTTTTATATTAGTTTTATTTAACAAACTAATAAAAATACCACATTCTCTACAGTGATTCTTTTACTGTGCTTGGATTGATATCAGGATGACCAACCTACCATTGCCAAACACAATTTAGAGGTAAAGACATCAGAAAAAGATACATTACTGAATTTTGCTTCCTGTGGTGACAATTCTACATTCACTCAGCACATTTAAAGTGATCATGTTCCTCTTCTCTAGCACATGTAACACTACTTTCTCTTTATAATCCTTTGCTTAAAGTATTCTACATCTACTCTGCTTAAACTAAAAGAATTGATAGTGTAAATTAAACATTTTAATAAATATTTTCAGCTGAAGAAAGTTGGTAGATGCTTTTTTTCTCTTTTTAAAAGCAGCATTCTCTCCTCCCAGAGGCACAGCCTTTTGGAAAAGGAGCAGAAATATTCCAAATGCTCAAGGTAGAATCCAGTTACTTCAGTCTCAGTTAAATCCCTGCTCAGAACCACTCTGGCTCAGTTGTTTTGTGAAACTTAAGGCCCAAATAGCACACCAAGAATTCTGGGCTTTGTTGTGCCTGAATATGAGCAACCAGCGCATGACCCTGTTACTTCTTAAATCTTTACATATGCAAAATCACATCTAATAAAGCCTATCCCTATGGGATATCAGCTCATAGTAAATAAACACCTGTCCGTAAAACAAGATGCTTATGATCTGTAACTTTAAACTGCCCCATAGTGCAGGCCTCCATACAAACTAAGAATAATTATAGAAATTAAAGCCTTTAGGTATGAAGGATGAAAGACTTAAAAAACTTCCCAAACTTTGGTTGGTTGGTTGGTATTGGGTTTCAGTTTTTGTTTGTTTTTTCTTTGTTTTTTAAGTATTACTTCTTACCTGTACCAAGTATTTTTGGCTTCCATACATTACATACTGAGGGGCAAGACTGTAGATCATGTAACTTGTATGAAGAACTATCAACAGAAGTATCATGCAGAGAAACAAGAGTGCTTGAGGGCGAGTTTTTCCTCTTCTGATTTTATAAAGCTAAAACCAGAAAGCAAAAATATTCACAATGATTTTTTTTTTCCACTGAAGCCATTTAAAATCCTCTGATTCAATAAGAACATTAATTCTACTGACATCAGTAGGAGGCTGCTGATATCCTCAAGCAGCTTCATTCCATGTGAGTTCACATCTCAACTCATTGCAAGGACTCAATGTTCACAACTCTGGGGTATCACAACATTAAAACTTGACAGTAAGAAGGGGAAAAGAGGCACAGAAGCAGAAATATTTAACCAGGCATAAATTGTTAATACTGGTGTGTACAAAGCTGTTTTTACAAATAAAGTACATTTTTTGCACCATATTTAGATATGCCATGTCACTGTACTATTGTATCTCATCTGATTAGATAAACTTGCCTGACATCTAAAAAGCAAGTCAAGCTCTACTGACTGCATTGCACATTTCAGATTGTGACCAGAAAATTCACTAATAGTTACAGCATACAGAATCACATGGCTTTAACTTAAAATCAGAAGGCAATGTGTCACTGATTAACCACTTTAGTCAGTTGACCACATCACTTACAAACTGAAAAATCAGTTGTGGTCTGATAGCTTAGGAAAATAGAACCTTTCAAAAGCAGTGAATATTGTACAATAGGCTGCTAACACCCAGATATACAGGCAATGCTGTCTGCAACACCCATTATTTATGAAACAGTGCATAATAATAGTGACTGTTAACTATATCAAACACCACATATTTATTAAATATCTTCCTATTATAAACTGAGCTCTGAAGTCATATTTACCCTTATCCAGAAGAACCATATACCCATATTTCGAATCCCTGCCATTGATGTGAAGATGAAGTACATTACAATAGTTGTAATAAGAATATAATCAAGTGGAAAAACCTAAAACAAGAATGCAAGCAGTTAAAAAGACATTAAAACATTGAAAACAAGCTCTTCATATAGTTCAAGCTAAATAATATAAGCAGTTTCTACTTATAGCATCCAAGGCAGTAATAGTCCTTCCATTTAAAAGTTGTACATATTTTTCCAAATACAACTAATGTAGCTTGCTACTAATAGAGCTTTTATAGTTAGTTTGGGAAAGCAACTAAGCATTTTTCTTAATTTAAAACTGTCCTTAAATTTGAGTTATATACAAACAAACAAATTTGCAGATAAGAAATAATTCTATCCTGAGAGTAAATGTAAAAGAAATCTGCAGTGGCAACAATCATTTTAGAACTGTATAGGCATTATATTTGTGAATACTTCTGAACACATAAAATCAAGTTTTACATTGATATATTTACATTAATAGCAGCTTGAGATAGTACTGCTGCTGAACACCAGTAAACTGCAAACTTAGCTACTTGATAGTTTTAGAAGCCATGGGGAAGTAATGCATTGTGCCAACCATTTAAGCCAAGAATATGGAAAGAACTCAACTAGGGGAGCACTGGATTACACCAAAGCTTTTATCTTTCTTAGCCTACCCAAGACAGTGCCAAATTCAAACTTACTGCCTTCTAACCCTAATGAAACACATTAGTTCTTGTGTAGGTCTTGTTTCAAATACTACTGTGTTACTAAAAGATACATAACTGCAGAGTGCAGTGTATCTTTCATGGTGCAATAAATATATTGAGTGAAAACAAAAAATATTAAAAAGTGGAAAAATGCCTTGACTTAAGAGAACAAACTACTATCAACTACACAAAACTAGAATGTAGGTAGGAAAAGAGCAAAAGTTGCTTTTATTCTGAGCATTGCCACAGGAATGGCAATGAAGAATGACATTAGAGTTTTCAGATGAAAGCTAGTTTCAAGCAAACTGCCTTCTATCCAGCCAAGAGTTTCAAATCAGTATCAAGTAACTAAAAGTTTCTTAACAAGGAATCTGCCTTGCCTGTACACAACACAGATCAATACCATTTTCTGTTAATTAACTGCTCAGGGAGAAGTGTAGTTTGTCTTTTTAACAGTTTACCAGAAAATTGTGAGGAGCATCCTTACATATATACACACCATCAGCTTTTTTTACTTACTCTTTGAAGAATAGGTAAGAGTATATTCAATGGATTGGTCAAATTAGTTCCAAAAATCATAAACCCTGAATCGAAGCCAGCTGAATGCAGAGTTTTGTCCAAACTGCAGTAATTAAGAAAAATCAGGTAAGTACTATGGCTCTCCCACAGCTTTGTCTTCATTTTAATTTAAAAGGGCAGCTCAAAAAAAAGACAAACTAAGGCCAGAAACTGACAGGTTTGTTTTAATATCAATATAGTCACACTTTGTTTTACCACACATTTCACTTGTTCTGTGAAAACATATATTGATTTCTGCATCTCTGACATTTTAGCTTCTCCCTAGTTTGGGTCACAAAGCCTATTTGCCCAGTCTAAATTATTAAAAATGCCAACATTTTATACCTCTGTTTTGTCTCAATCTTCATTGAAATCCATCAGATTTGCAGCTGGCTATACTGCTTTCAACACCATGAAACAATTACAACCTAATGCACATCATAATGGATTCTACATGTCATTACTGCAAGAATTTAAGCACCTGCTACCCAGCCCAAGTACCACCTACATGCATTAAAATTCATTCAAGCAATCAGAATACTTCTGTAATCTGAACTTCCTTAATATATATGCCTAATTTCTCTGCTGAATCAGAGCTGGTTTCAGCAGCATACAGTCAATCAAGCTGAACTATGTCCTTTTTTCAATCTGTTTTACACACTTTGCTTAGTTTCAACATCCTGAAAAATGCCACTCTAGTTACAGAAATGTAGCACAGAAAAGTGGGCTGACTCTTGAAGCAAAACATCTGATTTTAATGTTAGGGAAAAAAACTATATAAAGTGGTTAAGATAAATACAAAAAAGTACTTACTTTGACAAGAACAGAGAGACAGTGAAGAGCAGTGCCACAATGATGAAGAAAACTCCCCACACAATCTAGAAGTAAAGACTTTTTACAGTTAAACTGAAAGTGCTTGCAGTTCATACAAGAAGTAAAGACTTGTCTAAGTTTCAATAAGGAATTATTGGTACAGGATCACTTCAGAGCTTAAACACACTTGAAACAGTAATTTTTTGGTAAATACTAGAAGTGATAAAATGTTTGCTCTGCTAAATAGAGTTTATGTCAACAATATAAAAAGCTGATAATCTAGAATGAGAACTACCTCTTTACCTGGTGGACACTAAAATCAGAATCAAGGGTTCAAATATATCAAGTGCTACAGCAAAAGAAGTGTATCTGTAAGTCACAAGCACCATTAAGAACACAGATGAGATGTTATATTAAATGAACACAGCATTTAGCAGAATGCACAACTTATACTTGTTATATTAGACTCTCAACTATGCACATGCATTTGGTTTAATTAAGCAAAATTAGAGTTATTTCCCTTTGCCACTATGCCTGTGTGCTCACATTCCCACAGGAGGCAACCTGTGCAGGGCTGAAGGCATCTCTCATCTTCCCCAAAGTACACCTCCCTCTCTAGTGCTACTCAATGCCCAAATCACTTGAAGTGATGTAAAACTCAAGTAACCATGTGCAAATACCAAGTCTACTTTATCTACCTGTAAGTCCTCTTAGTTGCTTATCAGTATTGAGTATTTCAAAGCAATTTCCAAGGTTCAAGTTAGAAATCATCAACTTCACAAAGTATTTTGATTCAAAGGTTTAAGTCACCTAGTAATTTAACTCTGAAGTGATAAAGACTTGAGAATGGACTAGATAAAAAGATGTTTGTAAATACTAAGGTAGAAGGAAAATACTTGAGTTTCAAGAAAATCTGGAAAACTGCTACAAGAGCTGCCATACCCCTTCAGCTGCACCAAGCAAGTCATTAGAGGAGGTTTAGTCTAAATATTAAGAAAAAGTTATTTACTGAGAGTGGCAAGGCATTGGGACAGGATGCCCAGGGATGTGATGGAGTCACCATCCCTGGAGGTATTCAAAAAACATGTAGATATACCACTTCAGAACCAAAAAAAAAAAAAAGTTATCAGGCATGGCCAAATAAACAGTTTATACTATGCACATGACTGCCAAAACCCACTATCATCAAAACAAATACTGCTTTTTAAATCAGCATTAGTAGGCATTTCTTGCAAGCTTCTGTGTACCAATATGGAACTGCCTGATGTTCAAATTAAGAACAGAAATTATTGGTTGCATATGAAGCACCAAACTAAGTTTTTGCAGGAGTAAATCAATATATTGAAGATAAACTCTTATCAATAGTTAAAATATGTTTGTGCATTCAGGTTTTTAAGGGCTCGATGAAAATAAGCAGTTTCAAAAGCTAGATAATTTAGTCCCTGAATGCAGTTAAAGTATGAGAAGTTCAAATTTATTTTAAATAGGGATAAATCAGGCAACTTAGCAGTAAGTTTAGAGGACCAAAATATCCTGGTACATGTACATTGTTTTCCCCATTTCCTTCTCATTTTCATCTGAGGAAGACAACATCTCACAAAGGTGGCTTTTTTCTTTCTAATGTTCTCTATGAATGGTCTAAATCAAGTTGATTCAGAGAAATTAATTTTTCCTTAAGATAGTACTTAAAACACAAGAAAGTGTTAGTATGACTACCAAATAGAGCACTTGAGTCAGTGGCGTAATTCTCTGAATTGTCCTCAACAGGAAAAACTCCCTCTGTATTTCCTGGGTTACAAGGTAGTTCAGGAAATAATTCTGCTTCTTTGGTAGGTTTTCTCCTTCATAACCTTTCCTTGGGGAACAGGGAGAATTAGGAGTTGGTGCACAAGAGCAATCCCAGACAGCAAACCTAGTCAGAGCTTCAACAGGAGCTGAGAGTGGCCTGGCAATGACCTCTGCCTTCTCCCTCATCACTCATGGGTGTATCCCATCAGGGCCTATAGACTTGTGGATGTCCAATTTGCTCAACTGGTCTCTAACCCAAGCCTCTTCAACTGAGGAAATCCCTCCAGATTTCATCTGTGGCCTTGGAGACCTGGGACTCCTGGCAGCTGCCTTAGAAGTAAAGACCAAGGCAAAGGTGGCATTCAGTAACTCAGCCTTCTCTATGTCCTTGGGCATCAGGGCAACCACTGCATCCAGCAGGGCCCTCATTGCCTCTAGGCTTCTTTTTGCCTCCAACATACATGTAGAAGCTTTTCTTGCTGTCCTTGACCTTCCTCACCAAGTTTATTTCAAGGGAGGCCTTCGCTTTCCTTGTTGAATCGCTGCATCCTTTGACAACCTCCCTGTATTCTTCCTGCAGAAGTCCAGGGTTGTAATCCTACTTACTGTTCTTCCACCTTCTATAACACTAAACTCTACCATATCATCATCACTGTCACCTCTACTTGCCTCACAAATGGAATTTCTCTTGAAGTCTAAGAAACAGACACATTCTTGAACAATAATATACAAGCTGCACTGAAGACAGAAGTATAGTAGAATAAGCAAATCTCCAAGGTATTTTCTGCACTTCTACAATGTTCAGAAGTACTATATATGGTATTAAAATACTTCATTTCAGAAAATCCATTAATGAAGCAATTGACAAGTGTGCAAAGACAAATCAAATGCTATTAAAGCCATAGTCCTGAAAGAGTTAATGTCCATCGCTTAATTAAAATAATTTTAACACCTTCACAAGACCACTACATGAAAAGTGAAAGTCAACAAGTTTTGTAACATGCTTCATAGCACAACCCTATTCTGTGAAAATCTGTCAGGAAAAATTATCCACCTGCAACTTCCCTTTAGTCTGCAATTTTTAGGTCAACAGTGAATGTCAGTTACTGAGAGAATAAAAAGCATAAACCACAAGAACAGAGAGAGATACTGGAACATCATCCTGGCCTTAAGTGATAATCTGTAAACCACTAGTGACATTGTATGCTACCCTACAAGAACACAATGAACTGTTAAAGACCTACAGAAAATAGATATGGCCAATGTGAAAAGCTAAAGCATCTACACAAGCTATTTTGAATCAAAGGAAGCAACCAAGCTGTTAAAGTTAATAGTTTGGTATATTTGTCATTTAAAAAAAAAAGGGCAAAGGCTTCATTTCTAATGTATCAGATAGATAACACTATTAAGAATTTCACACCAAAAGCCTTTGTTCAACTGCAATTTCATCCCATTTCCACTGGCACTCAGCATTAGCAGCAGCTCTGACGTTAGAGGAAATTGCTAAATAACCCCCCTCTCTGCTTCTCCAAGTGCAGTCTACAGTTCAACCTAATGCTAACATTTCTTCCTACAACTAGTTGGCAGAAATTCATTCTGTGGCAAACTGTTTAATGAAAGGACTGTTTTTTAAAACCAGATATCTACTAAAATCAAAGTCTTAAGATCAAAAAGAGACCAAGATCAAAGCTCTGCCCCAGCAACAGTCTCCCTTGCACTGGTTAAGTCTCAAGACATACATCCTATGCTGTTAGCTTGGTACTGATCAAGCAATTACTTGGCAAGATGCTCATTCCAAATGCATATATTCTCAAAGTCTCACTTCTGCTGGCTACATGTAATTTAGATTAACCTAAGCTACCTAGCAGCTACAGGATTCTTTTTCCTATTTTCACATACCTGAGAAAAGATCAGATTTTCTATGGCACTGGGACTGCAGTAGATGTTAGAACTTCCTCCTTTTTAATCTTTACTTTAGGCAAAGTAAAAGGCTTTCCAAAAGCTCACATAGGAGCAGATCACAACTGTAGGGTTGCCATTAGTAGCATATGAGTAATGGAAAAAAAAATCAGCAGTTGATATTCAGGATGGTAATTGTTAAACTTGACTTATGATTTATATGGGTAGAAGAAAACTGGAAGTTAATTTTTGAGACTTAAATTGGAATAAGAAAAAAGTTTTACCTTTAAAGGTCTGAGTGTTTCACAGAATTTAATCCACCAGCTTTTCTCAAGGGACTCCAGACGCCTCTCTCTCCTGCGAAGTGCCCTCAGCCTCTCTTCTAGCTGCTGTACAGTCCTTCTGTCCTTTAATGACAGGGGTCGACCATCTCTGCACTGCTTAACAAAAAAATAGTGCAAGAGATCAAGGAACACTGCATCACAAAAAAAGACTTGACACCTAGTTTAATGAGTTACAACCCTAAAGACTTTGCAGCACATAATTCACATTGTTTCCACACATGGCGAGAGGATGAAGTGAAAAGTCTCAAGATGCCAACAAGGGGAATTCCTAGTAGGGGGTAGAAAACATTTATCTAGCAGGATGTTGAGGATTTTAAGAGGGTGGGCAGTCACCATGGCTAGAAACAATGCCCAAATGTAATCTCAGTAGTCTGATCTAATCTGGAAGCTGTCCTTGCTTTGTGTAGAGGCTTGAACCTGATGACTTTCAGAGGTGCCTTCCAGTCAGATTCCATGACTAAGCCAATATAAAGCTTGGTATCTGTATTTTCTTTCCAGAATTCCACTAGATATACTCAGCTGTGAAACAAAATCCATATAACCAAAATTGTTAGATAGAAACAACAACACTTCCCATGTTGATGCTAGAAAAACTTATCCTTAGATAAAAAAGGATTTACAGGTACAGGTACATCTACTATATTTTTAAATCTTGAAATCATATATTCATTTTCCTAGGAGCCTTCCTGTAAATAGTGAAGCACTTCACATGCAGTGAAACCAATTCAAATCTACCTTAGTCTTGTAACCTTTTTAAGGGATTTATCTAAGTCCACATTCTAGGCACATAACAGTTAAATTGGAGATCACAATGTACCTTTAACAGTAACACATTCTCCATACCCTGTACAGCACCTCAGTGACTTGAAAAAGGTTTTTTGAAAACATTCCAAGCTGCAAGTCCAAGTTTCAATAATTTAAGACTAATGAATGAAAGCCACCAGATGTACTAACAGCAGATGACCATACTACATACTGAATATTCTCATTAAATATCATACTTTCATACTTCATTTTCACTGTACTTTACTGTCAGTACCCCTTGCTTCAGAACTTCATGTAAATGTAACTCAAGAATGGAGATTTCAATTGCAGACTGAGGCAGAATCCTTATCATAATTCATTAACCAAGAAAAATTAGTTTGTACTATTGGTCCCATTAAAACAGATAACAGACTTTCCTCTTTTTGTCCCTGTTTGTTAGCTAGATTGAACAATAGGACCAGTTGCTTGTGAGCTCTCATGATCCAGCATACTCCAAAACACTGGTCAAGCCATTATCTGAAATGATTTGGGAAAAGGGTGATATCCCTAGCATCTTGTATGTAAAGAAGAAATCTTACCCTCCTTCAGCTTGCACTCTTAGGTTCAGTGGCCTGCTTACATTACACAGCACTTGACTGAGAAGCAAAGCCATCATGGGCTTACAAATGGTGTTAATATCTGAGGGATGTTTAGGATTCAGAACAGAGATTTCCATATGTATGTTTTTCATAAAGAAATAATTTATAACAGCAAGGTACATTAACTGGGAAACAAGGATAGCTGGGGCTGCTTTTTATTCATAAAAATGATTAATAGTTTGATGAATTAACTCATGACAGCTCCATGTGGCAAGCAGCCAGTGTTGATAACTACATTGAATAAGTATCAACAAATTGGATGCTGTATCTGACTGCAGACTGAGCTAATATTCCTAACTTATACATAGTATCTGTTCCATAGATCTAAGCAGGACTGGAGAAGTTTGAGTTGAGCTCATCAGCACCATTATAATCTATACAGAAATATCTACTGCTGCAAGACAAAAATGATCAATACTATGCAAATATTATTTGTTTCCAAGTAACTTAACTACAAGATAGTAAATTCTGACTTGAGAGACTTTTTGGAACAACTCCAGAGCATGACCATAAACAAATAAGAAAGCAAGAGAAAAAATATTTTTAAGAAAGGGATAACCATGAAGACCATACCTTTGATTTAATGTTTAATAAACGTTGTTCCACTTCTTCAATACCTTCAGTGTTCTCTAAACGTTCATAAGCTGCACTGGTGGTTCCCTTAATCAAGTTTAGGGGCAAAGCAGACATACCATAAGCCTAAAATATAAGAGAAACATACATAGTCAAATTTTCTGCCATACATTTTCATCTGATGAGGCTGATATATGTTGTAGTTATATCACTGCTGGGTAGTTATTTTTCTTTCCCTCTACCAGCTCAAAGGCAATAAATCCTTTCCCTTTGAGCAAAAAAAACCCATGCTATGCAGATTCCAGCATCCCACAATGTTCCAACACTGCTTAAGCATCTCATGATCACTGAAACAACAGCACGTTAAGACTTAATTTAAGCACAACCAATTGAAGAGTTACCAGCCCTTGGGTTTGTCAAATTACCTATCTCCCAAAACACAAACCATCTCAATGTTTTGGTTATGAACTTAATGTAAACTAGGATTTTCCAGATAATACACTTAAGTAGCTTTAGAAGCTAAGTATACACAATTTTTGTAGCCAGTATTCTTCAACTTAAAGTTAAAATTAGGTAAATAATACCAGGTTTACTAAAAAAAGTCTGCAGTAAAGAGACAAAGCAGAAGCCAGGTGAACTCCTAAAATTCAGTTACATTCCACAACTACTTAGCTACCCGTTCACATTCATCAATTTTGTTGGCATTCACTTCTGGTTATAACTCCTACACCCTTCAAAGTGTTTGCCAGCTTCTACATCAACACTATGCCCAGACTTCTCCAATGCAGATTCTGTAAGCTTCCCACCAACATAGAAAGCAGAAACAGATATTTGAAGTGAGGTAAACAAGAAAATGTCACTATTTCCTCCTTGCTATCCTACGAGTCTCACACCCTAGGCTAAGGTCAGAGATTTCTCCAAGCAGTGTAGAGACATTAGCCAAAGGCTTTTATTTGTTCTCCTGTGGGTTGGAAGCTGCTGGTGGTGGGTTGTTAGTGCAGAGCTCAGCAGGAAGGGTTTTCTTTTCTCTCTCTTAATCCAATGTAACACCAAGCACTCCTAGTAAAACTGCATGTAACTGAACATTTGCTAATTTCAGAAGTGAGCAGTTCTCTAGTTTTTCACAGGAATACCACTCCCTACTTTGGGATTTACTTTTCATACCAACAATAGATTTAGCTTAAATGGTAGTGTGTTGTAAATGTCACCACACGTGCTGTCTGTACACAAGACACTTTGACCCACCTAAGGGCCACAGTCTCATGCCCTGCACACAACACATGACCCTGCCCATTCCTTTCATGTATTTTTCAACGTCTTACTTGCCACCAGCACCCATTTCTAAACCCCTTTAACAAAGGGGTGTCACTATTATTGTAGCTCAAAACCATATTAACTATTTAAATTAATAATCTTTTCAATATAAATATCTCACTGAGCCCACCATCTTTTGTTTCACTCCGCAAGGAAAAGTATTCCACAATTTCAAGAAGCATTCCTCCAAGTATTAGGCTACAAAAGTGTGAAAGGGAAGTTGAGAAGTCTGACAGCCTTGTTCACTTACTGTGGAATTTGTTTTCCTATGTTCAGGGCAACAATTACCCATAAATGGTTGGAACAGAGTCAGTTGTTAAGTTCAATGAGCAGACAGCAAGTGTCTCGCCAGGCTTCAAACCCAAGGAAACAATGGTACTTGTTAAATCACTAAAGCATTTTAGTCATGGCTGGAGAAGAGTCTTTTCCTTAAACTATTTCTTGAAGTATATGTTAGCAGAGAACACATTCAGCTAGGTCTTTCACAACTTTCACTTCATGGGATTTTTTTGTGTAGCTATAAAATTTTAGGATTGGTTTTACCATAGACTCCTAGAGAATAAGGTAAGCTATTAGCTACCTGCTCAGCATTTCAGGACTGAACAGCTGAGCATCTCATTTGTCACCCAAAAATAGACAAAAAAAAAAGTGTTTGCAGCACTGTTAACAAAATGTTTAAAATAAACGCTTTTTTTTTTTTTGCTACAACAAGTAGCTGGCAATTTCAGTTCCTATTTTAGAGCTTTTTGCTGTAAAAGCTATACAAGGGAAAGCTCTCTCAGTTATAGACTAGTAATGGCAGTGAAATGTCATGCTTTCCAAGGGATTCTAGAAGTTCTAGAAGGTTTGAGCACAGCTATATAATCACAGCAAGGCCTACCTACAGGATTAGGTGTTTTAAGGAAGGAAAAGAATTGAACTTCACAACTCTGTAAATGTGGCTCAGTTCTCCCTTTACAGTATCTCCTTTGAGAGCAATAAGCTGCTTTGCTAAAGGAGCTAAACTGTCTCCCCCAGTTCTCTTCTCTAGGCTGAATGAAGAAAATTCCTTCAACCTTTACAAGGCACATTCTCCAACCTAATCACTTTCACAAGCCTCAACTGGAGCTTTTACAGTTTTCCAGTTTCTTAAACTGAGGGCCCAAAACCAGACACAGGATTCCAAAGTGTGGCTTTGCAAGTGCCACATACAGTGGAATCATCACATCCCTTGATCTATTGCTGTGTTATCACTGACGCAATTTCAGGACACTGCTCTTCTGCTGCAGGACACATTGCAGGCTCATGCTCAGTTTGCTGCTGTCCACTAGGACTTAAAGGTTCTTTTCAGCAGATCCATCCCCCAGACAATTAGATGGGCAACATGAACTGGCTGCTTGGAATTAATTTGTTCACAGAGAAGGCCTTAACATCTGCAAAACCCAAAGCCATTCTTTATCAGTCCAATCTTCCCACCTGTCCATGTCTCTGCAATGGCTTTTCATTCTGCTTATCTACTTCTCCCAGTTTGATATCAGACTATGGCTACATACTCAATCCCATCATCCAGATAATTTGTGAAGATTTAATAGTATCAGGACCATATTGACCCTGAAAAGCTCACTCAGGTCTGTCTGATAGTAGCTTAAACACCACAAGTCAGCTGAAAGTATAAACACCACCCAACTTCATAACTAGAATGCAGGCTGCAATCTGACCCAGCTCCCTTTAGAACCCAAAGCATTTTCTGCCAGAACTAAAGGCATATGTAGAAACACACAAAAAAGGAAAGACGGCTATAACAACAGGCTTACCATTTTAGACACCTAAGCTTAGAATAATTTAGATTGCAGCATTAAGCAGAGGCTTGCACCTGTTCTCCAAACAGTTCCCATCAACTAGCAAATATCAAGTATTTACTCATAAATAGTTAAGGAATACAACTGTGTTCTAAATGCTTTAAGTTTCTATCAAGCAATCTGCAACTCTTAGTGATCATTGTTTTGCTGGTTTTGCAGATGTGAATTACATGCTTGGTTGTAAAGCCTGTTCTAGTGTTAAAGCCAGTCAAAGTTCCTTCTTTGAATACAAAAGATAATAGCAAGATGATTATGCAAGTAAACCTCCCATCAGCAGTGGGGGAAAGAGCTGCATTGGCCCTGCAAGACATGACAATACAGAAGGAAGGATAAAGATGAGTCATCTCATGGGATGTGTCACACTGAACAAAAGCTGTATCAGCTCAGTTTCAGGGCTGCATATCCCTTCAGGCTGATAAGTTTAAGGCTGCCCTGAAAAAAGTTTTAATCCCTTGGGCTAGTGCAAGTGTTAAGTATTCATGTGTATTATTTTGGGCATCTGCAACTCCATAAGCAAGCAAGAGATGTATTGGAGACAGCACAGGAAAAACAAATCTGTACAATGAAGCCAAGAGAGGGCTCAGTTCTGAAATAAATTGTTGATTCAAAGTTTGAAATATTAATAAAAACATCAGAATAGCCTTTATAGTACTGAAGACAAGTTAATTAATAAACATGAATTTTGATAAAAGCAGTAATTAAAGTCACAATGTAGTTAGATCACTAAAACAAGTTTTCAGAACTTTTCTTTTGGGATAGCCTTTGCCTAGGAATGTTAACTCAGGTAAGAGGCACTGCACTGAAGAGTAAAAAGTCATCCAAATGTAGCAGGCAATTAGAGCATGCATGGTTGCTTTTTCCACATAGGTTCTTCAAAATGACTGAACACTAACTGTTCAGGCTGATATCTGAAAATACATGTTGCAATGTTAGGTCTAAAGTCTCAGGCTTTCAATAACATCTTGGCTGTTACTGAAATGAATCAGCTTCACTGAAACCTCATTTTATAGTAGAAAAAAAATAAATCTACATTTACAGTGAAAAACTTATTTTATCCCCACAAGTGATCCATGTAAGAGATGAGTCCAATGCAGTTTATGCAGTACCAGTAGACAGTGTAGAACAGCAAGAAGCACTCTCTAGCTATCTTCTCAGCATGCCACTGGACCCAAATACACTCTGTGCTCCAGACAGAGTAATAAATACTTCACTGAGATTGCATGAGCACTGCTTCCAGTTTTTCTTCACTTTGCTGCATCCCCTTTCCTTCCCACTCTGTGCAGCAGATGCAGCTATTCTCTTTTTCATTACACAAATAAGATTTACAAGGAAGAGTTTCTTTTGATCCTTTGGTGTCCTGGAGACCCAGCATCTGACAACACTTCAGACTTGCTGAACTCATACAGCCCATGGCTAGGTAAGGGAATAGTCTTTCTTACTAGTTGCCCAGTATGTTTAAAGTCACTTACAAGCAGAAGACAGAAGACAACTAAAGCTGAGAAATTGTAAAATCATGTTCTGTAGAAGTCACAGAAAACATCTATGTCAAGGATAAACCCTTAAGTATTAAAAAGACCCAGAGAGATTTTCCACTGGAAACTGTAGCTGCTAGTTTAACATTTTTAAATTGAAGGAACTATCAGAGTTAACACTGAAAAGGGTTTATTAGGTGGGAACACTTAATAATCAACTAGATCAACCATAAGAACACAGAGCACAGGAGAAAAAAAAAAGACAGAAATTAATATAACAAATGCCTTTAGAAAAGAGCTGAGTTAAAGTTAATTTTGAACACACTGCAAAAAGTCTGAAGCCATCAGGCATTATAATTTAATTAGAAGTTAATTATATTACTCTTTTGTACATCTGCTGTTTTCAGCTAATAAGATATGGTCTAACAATTAATTTGTGGCCCAAACAGAGTAATTCCTCCCTGAAAGAGGTCAAGCAGAACAGGTAAGTTGCTTCTCAGTTTGGTACACAACCAGCACTGTAATTAAAAGGTAGTGTACCAACTATCTCTGGTTATAGATATTTCTAATTGTTATTTCAAAAATTTATCAGAAAGCACTTATGTAGCATATAGCATAGCAGAGAGACTCCTCACTCCATTTATATGTCCATATATAGCAAGCAAATGTGGCTTAAATACTATCACTGAGGGATTTTAAAATGTGCATGCAGTCTTGTTCAAAACCTGCAGAAATTGAGAATCATTTCTTGCATAGCACTGCCCTCTAGTGAAGCCACAAGACACAGAACTCATTATACCACTGTATAAAAGGCATAAAAAGAAACCCTCACCACTTCAAATGCACAAATACTCCAATTCCTATTTTCTTACAACAGCTTGTTCCAAGAGATCACCTGAAAACGTGACCAAGAAAAGGAAACTGTTCAATTCTACCAACCACATTGATCAAAAATGCAGAACTTGAATGCAAGTTAAATCCACCTCATTCTCATTTAGGATAAGCAGTGCTTCAGAGAAATACAAGTCAAATATAAATTAGTTTGTTTCAATAGGAGCACCCCACAAAAACCCCTCCAGGCATATTTTGGTATAGAATCTACTTTCTATATTCATAGCCTGATTAACTTGCTTTTATTTGAATTATATTAAACATGCAAGTTTAGCTATCATAAGCATTATATCCTTTATCCATCAGCAATTGATATAGTTCAGTTGTCAGTACTGAACACTTCCTTGGTTTTTTTTGGGGGGGGGTAGGAGGAATTATTGGGTTTTTTGGTGAGGTTTTGGGTTGTTTGGGGTTGGGTTTTGTTTGGGTTTGGTTGTTGTGGTGGGTTTTTTTGTAATCTGTAAAAGAGTTATCCCAGACTTAGTTGTAATAATGAACAGAACAATTTTGCCCAGTTGCCATCTTCTGCATTGCTCCATCAGGCTTGGAAGAGCACTAACAACCAAAGAAAAGATTAACCTTACAAGCTCAAACTCTAAAAATCCCAAAGTACAAAACTGTAATTGATCCAGCAGTTTAACATCTTCAGTTCTACAATAGTATAGTAGGAATCAGGCTTGTTAAAACAAAGAACACACAAATTGGTTTGCTGTTTCCATTATTGACTGCTTATGGAGAAGTGAACATTCTCAAATCACTACTTTTCTTCAAGAATTAATATTTAAATGATTGGTAATGACAACAAGTGCTTCTAATTCCTGGATTTATCAATAACTGTTTGATATCTACCAAAAAAAAACAAAACAAACAAACCCAGTTGTAAATGAGTGCTTTTAAGGTTAGAAAGATTATGAAAGGTTTTAAGCTTTTTTTTTTTTTGCTGTTAATAGAAATAAGTCAACTGCAAGAAGAGTAAATCATACTCTGGACAAAAATTAGATGTGAAAAGGTCATGAAATTTGCCAGTAGACAAACTGAGCTTTGTCACATCTTTCAGGACAGGAAAAAGGGTCACTTTAGTTTCATAAGAAATCAAATAATGCCTATTAAATGTTTCGGAAAAAAGAGAGCCAATTATAATCATCCTTCAAGGACATGGTAAATGAGATGCACAAGACCACTCAAAAATTAATCTGCCTATCATTGTGAGTAATACTTTACTCTGCCTTGAATTCAAATAGCAATCTGGAGCTGACAACCACCATTGTATTAATACCTAAGGCAATGCAAAACACATTAGTGAAAGAATAGGTTCAAGCTACATCATCTGTGAAACTGTTTCAAACAAAGCACTGCAGCCCTAATTTATCATTTCCTTGTTATATTCCACACTTAAACATGGGAAGCTGTTAGGATAAATCATCAAGGTTGGGGATTTGCAAAGCACCCCCACCCCCCTAAAGATCACTTGTTCACATTTCTGATGAAACAATTTTAGTGTTGTACTTCAGTACTATGCATTATATAATGCCAAAAGTAGACTTTGTATTAAAGCTTTAAAACAAAAAAAGCAACAAACAGTTCATTATGATGTTGAAAATTGAGCTACATCAAGTTTAAACAGTGTTACACGTTCAAACACTGCACATGGTTGAGAAAAATGGCATCAGTTTATGCTTGTTGGTAATGCTAACATACCTGTCATGTAAACATTCCATCTACTCTTCTGATAACCCACTCTTTTAGTGTTTCCCCTCAAAGTTAAAAATATCATTTCATTTCTCATTTGAATGACACGGTGTTGAAATGCCACAGAGCATTTAATTTGCTCCTTTATTCTAACATTAGCTGTTAATGCCTGAAGATATTTCATACAAGTGTAAAACTTGAAATGAGTATCTAATTCTTACTGTAACTCTTGCTTTTCTCCAAGAGCATCTGTAAAAACATACACCCTCTTCTGTAAAGTCACCACTGAATGGAGTTCTGAGGAAGCTGGGACCTTCCCTGGGAGAGGCAACTATGACATCAACTCTTCAAGCAGCTAATTCTACAGTAGGAGATTTGGGGATGAGATGCTTTCACACTCACAGAATCACATAATCACAGCACATTCAGCATGTGCTAATCCCTCCCCAGATTCATAGATAGTCTTTCACAGAAACTGAGGAACTCTGGAATCTCTCACACCACATTTAATTTCTTTAGGACCTTCAATTTTAACAGAGTATTTGATGCTTTTCTATTCAAAAGCTGGGGAAAAGCTCACAACTCAACAGCCAAATTCTGCCTTTTTCCTTTAAACTGTGAGAAAAGCTCTTCTCTGTATGTATCACTACATCAGTTTTGATGAGCTGATTCTGTATGGCTTCAAACATCAAAAAGAAAACCAGCAAGCTCTTACTACACTGTAGTGTAATGTTTCTATCACACACAGTAATACAAATCCTCAGCAATTCTGGACTAGCACAATTCTCCAATTTGTATTGTCCCTCCTTCACTCCCTCCCCCCAAAAACAAAAAATCCCAAATATACCAAATGCTACAATACTGTGTGGTCTGACAAGTCTGTGTTTGTGGCATGAACAGCTCAACATGTAATTCAGAGTACATTAATTAACCTGGCCAGAAGGAAGGGACAGAACACTATAAGTGCTGTTGGTGCTCCTTACAAAAAATACATTTTAACTAGATTAGCCACTGGGGCAAATTTATTAGTTCTATAATTGGCCTGCCAGTGCCAAAACCTCTTTTCCCCACTTCTCACAGTACTGCAGATTACCACAGTGCAGAACTGCAGTTTGAAACCAGCTATAATCTAATTGCTCACACTGAAGGACACATAAAGCAGCACTGCTGACATACATTTGATTATTGTAGAACTGGTAAATTGTACTCCAAGGGACTTAAATAGAATCCCTTGATTCATCTGTTTCATGGTATTCTTCCACAAAAAAAACTTTTAAGGTGAAATCAGTCAACTGCAGCCAGTGTGCACACAGCATTTCTATTTACATTACCTATGCTTTTTCCATCCTCTGCTAAGCATTTGTGGAAAATTTTGAAGTAGGTGTCTTTGCTCTTGTGTTCACACAAACATATTCTCCTCTTGTGCTTCTGTCCTCTGCTTATCAAACAGTGGTTTGATGACTAAGCACAAAGGGGACAAATTCTGATAAGCATACAGAAGGTTGGCTGAAAAAATACAGGAGCCAAACCAGCACTTGTCAGATGTCTGAAGTCAGAGGCAAGCACTACAGACAAAGCCTCAGACTTGGCTGTGCACTAATGCCTTTGTCTTATCTAGAGGTGACTTGCTTTTTGTTTTAAACACAGCAAAAAAACCCACAATGCAAAGTGGGATGATGCCAAGAAAAAAGGCCCAAACAGTGACTCCTTCCAGAACATGCTTTTCCTGCTCCCAAATAAAGGGAGTGAAGTAAACCAATCTAAAACTTGTAGAGACCAAGAGGCTATACTCTTGGCCAACCTGAACATGAGGCTTAGGGAAATGTGACAACCCAAGAACTTCTCACTAAAGTAATTTTTGCACTGAAGTAATATCCCTAGGAAAAGCCCATCCCACAACAGAAATTAGAATGCAGGTGTATGGCATCCACATGCTGGGAAGGTCACACAGCTCACTCTTCATGCTGTTACAGGTGGAAAGAGCTTACACATGTCCAGGTTTGAATGAGAACAGAACTAATTCTGGTCAGTGATTTTATTTTTCAGCTCAGTTCTAACTGCACTGTCTGAAGTTATCAGCATGTTTTTGCAGTGGCTGCTTCCAGCAGGGATAACACCCCATGTTTAGAGTTAGTACCAAGGATTGGTGTGCAGACCAAGGCCACTGCTGGATCTTATGTCACACTGGGGAGTGCAGAAAGTGAAAGGCCACACCTGCAGGGACAAGCAGACAGGACAGGGGACCCCAAACTGACCAGTGAGGGACTCCAGCCCATAGACATCATATTCAGTATATAAAGTTGAGGGATCTAGAGGGGCTCTAGGCTCTTGGCTCAGTGTTGTCATTGGCAATCTTCCTCTCTTGGGGGGTTCTCCCCCTCAGAGCACCAAGTAGGACTTTGCCCATACTGCCTTTCATGTATTTGTATATATTCCATTATTACTATTATTTTCATTACAACATTTTGTAATGTAACATTGTTTTACTTTTCTAATCACTAAGTCTCTCTCCCTTATTTCTTTTCTCTTTCCCTTTGGGGATGGAGGGAGGTTAAAAGAGTGTCTTATCAGTCTGGTCTGCCCTGACTCTGAACTGTGACAACATGGAAGGCTGACTTACTTGATGCTTGCAAATGTGTACCAACAGTTATAGAAATCATACTTAGATAGCCATTTGAAGACAGAGAGGATGGTCTTTAAGCTAAGTACTTTTTTCTTAATGTTAGTTTCATGAAGGTTTAAAAAAAAAACAAAACAACAAACCACCACACAAGCTCTGCATTAACATAATTCAGCAAGAAATTAATCTTTCCTTAATTGATTAAGTTAGATATTTATCCTTACTCAAATTCTAGAAATACTGAACTGTGAATGAATGCTCTTGAAAGACAGAGGTTTTTTTCACTTATGGAATGAAGAACAGGCTTTTACAAGAGATGACAGAGAACATTTTGCATAGTTCTTTACAAATCAAGTTATTCTGCCAGACTTTTCATTGTAAATCTCTGTAGCTATAAAAAAAAAAAATCAATGTAGGAAAGTTGTAGTAAAGGTTATATTCAGTATTGTTTCAGTCTGCCTAGAACAAGTCTACCTTATTCCATAGTTCAATTAATTAAGATATTTAGCTGTCTACAGCTGGATGGAGAGAGGCTTAAAAACAAGAGCCAGTGAGTGTGCACAAACACAGTGAAATTACATATGATATGTGCTCAAGTATAAAAACTTATGGTAAAAATAAATATTCCTTCCATTCCAAGAACTTAGAGGTAGTATTTCAAACCATTAAAATCCAGAGTAGAAGACACTGCTGAAGCTATTTAGCATGATGACAGCTTTCCATACAGGTACAGCCTGCAAATATCATGAATGTGAAGAGCTGAAACATGTATAGCAACTTACTGTGTAAGTGATAGCTGCCAACATTCCAATCACAGTCAAGGAACTAATGGAAAATGACAGAGCAGTTAAGCCATCTGAAAAACAAACAAACAAAAAATACTGATGAACATTCCTAGAGTAAACATGCAAGAACACTTCTTCCTGTATTGTTTTCCTGAAAATATTTAAGTTAAAGAAAAAAAATTGAGACAGTTACCAGACATAGCAACTCTGAAAAATTCACCTAGCTCCTTGTCAGCCACAGCTCCTGCTCCCACACTGCAAGGGGCAGAACAGGCATCTCACCTCTGCTACAAGCTCATAGGTGCTGCACTCAGTCAAATGCTTGACTAACCACCAGTGAACTTGCTCCCATATTGAAAAACCCACAAAAAAACAAACCCCATGCACAAAAATAACCCAAACACCAACCAAGCACTATTCCCCCTTTCAGTACTTGGAAAAGTTTTCCTTGTGTTCTGAAGTACAGGAAAAAAAACCACAAAAATCCCAAGCACATCAACAAGTGACCTCTATTTCTAACCTATCACACATTGTACTTGAATATCATATTTGATGATCTTCATGTACAAGTATTTGAAACCAATATTTAATAGCCACTTCTAAAGTTTGAACTATGTTCAATGGAACATTAAGAAACTAAGTGGCTGAAAAATTGGTAATTGTATAACAGAAGTATATTATCAGGCTCTGCCTCATTTGATGAGTCTGCAGTGGGATTATAAAAAAAATGCAAACTAAAAAGAAAAAACATCCCAAGTTAAGACCTTTGTATTTCTTGGGTTAACTACAGAAAGACAAAGGAAAAATATCATGTAAAAACTGGACAATACGTACAAGGAAAGAAGTTAATGTGCCCCTGTACTTGACACTGAAAAGAGTCTGATCCCTTCTACTTGACACAAGAGCTGAATATTTAACTGACAACCAAGATAGCCTAGAAAATTTAGCTTACATAGCAGTTCAACCACTGTCAGTACTTGTATAAAAGTTTAAGCAGCATTAAGGACCAGGGTAACTACAGGCTGGTCAGACTTACGACTACTTCCAAGTTCTTCAAACAGGAGTTTTACTTTCTCCCATTCTGTGGAATTCTCCTTGTTGGGAATATCCAAAGGAACAAATGCACTGCAACAAGCAAAAAAGTCATCTCCAATTAGTCACATAGCAAAATAATTCTACTTCCTAGTTAAGAAAACAGAAATCAATTTATTCCTTATTCCAAAGTATTTGATGTTGGGTTTAAAAAATTCTGAATGTAGTATTTTATTTTATTCACCTCTCCCTCAAATGCTCTGTTTAGATCAGCAGAGTACATGTGTGAGTGTGCACAGTCAGGTCTGAGGTCACTGAACAAGTGATTTTCCATTTACTAGTCCTAACAGAGGTAAGGACCCTACACTCAAGCACCATTAGAAGATGTATTAATCTGACTTACAATACTGGTTTGGCTCAATTGCAGAGAAGCAGAGAAACTTAGAGTAAGCACAAGGCTCTGACAGAGTAACTGAGAATTCAGTTCATGCAAGCAAGCAGAGCAGCTCAGCTCTGATGTCTTATACTTGGAGTTCTGGACACAAATGGAATTAACTGCAGCAATTTTAACAATGAAGCAAAGTATGCTGCTTAAAAACACATCCTGGGAATACTACTATTAAGATCTGTATGAGTATCCAGGATGCAGAGCAAGATGTAAATGCAGGACAGACAGTTAAAAATATTAACTTTGAGCAAGAATAACACCATACAGGTAGAGAGGTGTCAAGTTTGATCATTAAATCAAAGAATGTCATTAACTGTCATCCTTAGGAAAATAACTTCTAACACACTAGACTTAATCTCATTTTCTGAAAGTGAGTTCAGCTATAAGATAGTTTACATAATCACATACAGGCTAATTAGACATACTTCTAGAACCATTAGCTTTTAAAATGCCATAAAACAAGGTAACCAGTTTAATTCCAAATACTGACAGGGAAATGTTCCTCTTTGGAATCAAGCATTCTTCAGCCTCAAAAGCAAATATTTTAGTTTAAACCAAACTGCTGTAGAAAGGTGCCTTAATGTGGATTGTAGAATCTCAAGCCTCTTGGCTCCAGCAAATTACATTTAAAGTAAGTTAGTTATAGTCAAGAAACAGATAATTTCTAAGAAAGGAAAAGCATCACAATATTAGTTCTGAGTATCCCAGTATACATTTTACCCATTATTTGTTCTTAATAATAATTTAAACTGAAAAATTAATGATTAATTATGAATATAATTAATTATTATTATAACTATGTCAAGTTATTTTTGTGCAGAGCATTTAAGTGCTATTACAGACATGCATATTTTTGACACAGCAAGAGACTTGTAACAGACAAATAAAGTAAAAGGACAAATACTACTATTGCTAACGATTTAGTCAATGGAATCCTACTCCTTGGGATGTGTTACTCCCAGATCACTACATTTACTAAAATAATCACACTGATCTCTAATGGAACAAGGTAAGCATCCAGGAACAAAAACTCTGTTAACCAGTATATACAGAGCATTTAAATAGAACTGTGCTGGCATTTCCATAAAAGTCTGTTCTCAGAATACTCTGTTTTCTGAGGAAAACCACTAATATTTTACTCCCTGTTATACAACTCTATTGATATCTTAATGTACAAGTCAGTCATCATGCTCTTTGATGGACATTCACATTGCACAGAGATCTTGGAAGCCCAAGTACCTTCACAGTTCAGAATTTTTAGCTTATTCTTACTTTCCAGGTACCTAATCTGAGGATATTTAAGCCCTATTGGAAATTTAGCTAGATATTCATCACACAGATGGAGTGCACCATAACTAATCTTTTTAATCTTGCACAGAACAAAGTTCTGTTTGGGGGGGGGGGGGGTGTGTCTATTTAGTATATCCCCCATTTGTATCCAATACAAATACTTACCCAATTAAGAGAAGAACTGTACAAATGGTGACAAATCCCAGAGTATATTTGAGTGCTGTTTTAACCTGCTATATATTAAAGAGAAAGTTAATATATTAAAATAAATCAAATTACATTTGTCCAAGTTATGCCAAGTATACTTTGCCATTACAGGTGTTCTACAACAGGACTCCCACAGAAAACATGAATGCTTTTAGAAACAAATCAGAAATATACATTCTTGAAGTCTCTTGAGAATAATGAACAAGTACATTGAATTATGCATTCATTCAGTGTAGATACACTCAAATTCTTATTACAATGGTTTATATTATGGCTATGATTAGAAGTCCTTTTCTTCATGTTAAGGTTACAACAGAATAGAGGAAAATTATAATCAATTATTAGAAGTTTCTCTAGGAACATTATTTTCATTGGAAAGGGCAGTACCTTACCATTGTGCATTTACTCTATTCTGTGTAATTCCATGCATGTCAGTGCATTACAAAAATAACCAAGTGCTAGCTGTAAGTAAATTACTGCTTCCTACTTACACTAAACTTGAGTATCTTCCTTTTTTTTTTTGTCTCAGAATCAGTATAATCTTCCTGTCTTCTACTTTAAAACCTGTTTTCAATTGTAAAGAAAATAGCTTCCTGTATACTAAACCAGGGTCAAAGGAATTTGTAGGAAGCTGAAAAATTCATGGCAATAAAGATGTTAATTACTTCTCACTAAGGTTTCATTTCATGTGAGAACACAATGGTTTGAGCAGACTGTCAGACTAAGTGTTATTAAAGCTGCCTCAGTATTTTAAAGGAGTTGTAGTAATAGACTTAGAAATGCTATTCACATTGTAGTATTTAAGTCAGACAATCCTTCTTGCTTTCATTTTTTGCCTGTACTCATCTGTTTTTCCACTGCTTGGTGAATTTGCTACAGTGAACTTACTGAACACTTGCTGCCAACTTCTTCCTTCTCCTCGTAATAGAAATAGACGAAGGGAATCCACAGAAAGACACAGAACAGGATGATGGAGTACAAAGCTGGGAGAAAGAATTTAAGTTAACAAAGTTTCATTGATGCTTTATTTACTGCATAGTAACTCAGTGGACAGAATCAAACTTTAGTTTCCTCTCATTCTATCTCTCACTCATTCCAAAAATGGAAATGTCAATGACATGACAATACCAACTATTCATGTTTTTTGAACTTAAAAGGATTTATAGGATTAACCCTTTCCAATCAAGGAGTACAAATCCACCTTCAATTCAGGATGATAAAAGACTAGAAGTAATCACCTGAGTGCAGATGATCAACAGGACTAGCATATATGATAATGAATAAAAATGGCCTATGTCACCTAATAACTGTTGTTGTCTATAGAAAAGTTATATATAGAAACTTAACAAGTTTAAAGCTATTTTGATTACTGGACTGTATTGCAAGGGTTGTTCTACTATTAATTTAAGTAATTATATATGGAAGTCATGGTTCTATTACTGATGACTTCAATTCACATCAATATAACAATCTGTAGCAATACAGCATCACTTAACATCCCTTTAAATGAGAAACTCACTAGAGGTTGAAATAGACATTGATCTGAGTAGCCAGTAAATCAAAAGTCATACTGTCATTTTAATACACAGGTGAGCTTAAAAGACTTTAAACCAGCTAGTTTAATGTAAGTGAAGGGTTAAACTAACACATGCATTTTCAGAAATACTAAATGGCAAGTTTGAAGACATTAAAAAAAGCTAGTTAAAAAACAATTGGACTGATTGTTCTCCTCCCTTCATATCACTGGCTAATTTCAGGTCAAGAATTGCAAGTTGAAACCTCCAGCATTCTGTATTAAAAAAGCTTACATACTTTTTAGCACGTTATTTACCAAAATTCTTTAATACTTCAGAATCCTAGCCTATGAACATCCACAGCACTGAAGCACTACAGCACACTCAAAACAGTGGCACAGCAACTCAGCTTCAAAGACTCATCTGATCTTTCTTGGTCAGCTGATTGTGGAAAAGCTTCCAGTGTTTGCCCTCATCTAAGAAATACAATTAGGTCAGACTTTTAGGTCAGTCAAATGTGGTAAACTAAATCCATCACGCTGAAGTTCAGTATATGAAGTATTCATAGGAGCTCCTCCTAGATTCAAGTCTCCTCTACCCCATGATCTACTCTTGACTCTCAAGACATGGGCCAAAAGGCACAGTACAGAGCTTATTTACTTGACCACAGCAGTCAGATGCCAAAATGCTTTCCTCGTGAGCTCTTCCTAATGAGCATTAAGAGGTAATTTTGATTAAGAAAATTAAGAGGTAAAATTGCACAAACTGCAACACTGGAATCTCCATTTAAACAAGAAATTGTATTCTGCCTGAAGTCAGAAACAGAAACAGTCTACTCAGACATAGAGTCTCCATTCTCGGTGATGCTCAGAATCCAACTGCAGCCTGGCATAAGTGATCTGTTGTGAATAGGGAGTATATTGAACTATTAGAGAGAACCTATCTCCAGACCTCCCTTTCCAGCATCAGCATTTTCAAGTCAAAGTGTATTTCCTCTAGTTTTGATTAGCACACCACAAGCATCTATCAAATACCAACAACGGCTCAAAGCAGAGGAATAAAAAAAAAAAAACCACCAAAACCAAAAACCCCACACTAGCATGCTGCTGGAAACAGTGCCCCTTCCAGCACCAATAGTGCACTTCCACATCAAGAGAGCATCTAACTTTAATACTCAAGAGGTACTTCTGACACTATTCAAGCTATTGACTACAAAAATTGAGCCAAGTTCATTCTCCATGCATCTAAAGCTTTGTTTCTGCCAACTCCATTGTGGAAGTCAGCAGATTTGTAGAGAAATAATGATTCTCTTTGGAGGTTCTTCAGTGAAGACCTTGCAAAAAATCACCCAGTAGAGACTAATACCTTCAGGCAGTTCACAAGCCTGTCAAGCAGTTACCTGCAACTAAAATGAGAATCAACCAACTTCAGCTGTAATTCTGTTCCACAGGCATTATCTGAAGCCACTAAACAGTCACAATTATTTTAGATTTATGCTTCACTAAAGTCCTCAGCCAATGCTGATTTGTAACAGATGTTTTGCATTAAAACCTTTAAGCTCTAACAGCATATTCTGCATCAATTCTGAGACAGCATCTGCTTACATAAGATTCAGTGTAAGGCTCATTCCAGAATTTTCCATCCATCCATCATGAGTGTTCTGCTGGCACTTGGTTCTTCAGTTCACCTTAAATGTGCTCTCTAGATGCATGGGCTTCCAAAGTTTCTCGAGATTTAATAGTACAACTTGAGGGTAACTTTACTTGCACATAATAGCATAAACTCCAACTTACTGTTAAAACAGCCCTGCTATTTGCTCTGCTGAAAAACCTTATTACAATTGTAATTTTATAGAACTAACATAGAAGAAAAAGAGTCAACTTTAAAGCAGCTTTGCATTTGCCTCTCTCAAGCAAAATTATTCCAAGAGACAGACCTTTTTGTATACCCATCAGGTGAGGTTTTAAGACTATGAGAATTTTTGAGTTGAACTGCATATTAAATTTATAGAGCACATAGTTAAAGTGACAAAAGATTGCTCTTCCTATTACACTACAAAGAAAAGTTTAAAAGATTTCTATCAAGACCAGAGACTGATCATCTGGTTTTCAGATTTTATTTTTCAGAACTTAAGAAAAAGGAAGCACCTAATTGCTGTTGTTCTGCCCACTAAAAGGGCTGTTTATTCCCTGGAAAGCTAACCTTCAAATCCAAAGGTGTTGCAGCAGCAAGCAGCCAGTCAACCAAGTGACAAAGATATTCCCTTCCCCCTAACTCCCAGGTGAGCTTCTGGCATGACATGTCTCAGCTTTCATTATGGCACTCCTATAAACTCATTTGAAATCAGGAACTGCTCTTCACTCTAGTTCAATTGTCCAAATTTTATTTCAAAACATTTTTATGGGTTGTAGCAGCAGCTTGAAGCATTTTGACTGGAAAAGTGCTTCCCTGTAGAACCGGTACAACAAAGGTTGCTGCCACTGAATCAAAGCATCCTTCAGCAAGAGATCCTTGGTAAGGTTTGTTTTAAAGATATTTCTCACAAAGCAATTCTTATCTAGAGTCAAAATTACTTATTTTCTGCTGATTTGTATCATGTCAGTACAAAGGTAATACAATACAATATCTTAATTATGAGAAAGCTTGATCTTTCTGTAGCCTTGAAGTGAATGTTGTTTGACTCTTTCCTCCTCTTTCTTTATAAAATAGTCACACTTATTAGTAGAGTGTTATCTCCAGACATAACCCCATCATACTTGTCAAGTACAGCTGTGCAAGTCTTCCACAGTATTCAGCAGGTCTTCTCCTAGGACCAGACCATGAAAACATGCAGCTACATTTGACTTGTGTCTACTAATTCCTAGAAGCTCAAAACTCAATGTCAATAACTATATCAAACACTTGCAGTAAGCAGACAGAACCCCATGCAATGTCATCCAAGTTTATCAACTAGTATTTTGGGTAAATGAAGAACTATCATACAATATCTATTACTAACTTAAAAAAATGCATTTATTTAAGAATTAAAAAAAATAGCAAATCACCCAAAGAGATCCTCACAGAACTTGGCACAGACCTTGCCACACTATAGGTGGGAGAGAACACGTGCAGGTCAAGAGATCTGTCTACTCCACAAGACTGTGAGCTACCCATGGCATCCTTTTGCCTTTCACAAACCTTCAAAGGACTGCACAGCAAGCTGACTCCAGGAAGCAGGATTTACCTACTAGATAAGAAATGCTACAGAACACAGCTCTAGGTTACTGTTAACTGTTTCAGTCTTCTTCATGGTAAACTGCTGTTGGACAATTTGCAATTACAACCCTTTCTGACTGGAGTTTTCCTTCCAAACACAAGCTGACATGGCATTTCACAGCAACTGCCAGCCACTGATTCTTCAACCCCTCAAGTGTTGACATTCTACTCAAGTTGCTTTTATGAGAATTAACACACCCAAGTGACTATGAATTCAAAGCAATCAGTAGACTGGTTTCCCAAATACAGTGCTTAGGCCAATGAAGTCTCACTTCAAAATACAGTTATTGCAAGTTTTATTCTGAAAGTTAATTCTTTTATTCTGCCAGAAAAAAAGTCATTCTACTTTTATACCAATATAGCCAAGAAAAACTGAGTTCAAGAGAGTACACTGCTCCATGGGGACTAATGAAGAGAGAAAATAAAAAGGAAAGGTTTTCTACATTATGACAGCTTTCTTTAGTAAGCTGCAACACAAATAGTATAGTAATCCTTAATATTCTAAAATATCAGCTAAACCACAGCCTCCAAAATCTTGCTACAATTGAAAGTGCCTTGGATTGAAGAACAATGACTTAAGTGTGCCAATTATTCATACTATAATTTGACAATATAGCTACAAAAGGCAAGTGAGGTCTATACAGTTATCACTGCATTTGCAAGAGAGATATGAAAGTACTGGTATTCACATCAAGTACAAAAGGAGATTTCCATTCTTCTACCCTTTAATTAACAGAAAAAATGCCAACATCAAATAGTTTTAATAAGAGGATACAAGTAGGAAAATAAAATGAGTAGTATTAAAGAGCTCATCCAGCCTCATAACTTATTCCCTCTCAGATTTCATGTCACTGCTCTGCAACAGCAGCAGGGGTCTAGACCTAATGATGCAGGAGAGGCATTAAATTGTGTTTTTATAAGAATGACAGAGACTTCTGAAAAATACCTATTATGGCTCACTTCAATGTAGCTCTAGTTATGAAAATGTGCATCCATTCCTCAAATTAAAAACACAAAAAAAAGTTTTAAAACTATCTTTAAATCTCTACCACCATCTGGAGGTGGTATGAAACAAAACATTAATACCACACTATTTCAAGTATACCCATCCAGATAAACCAACAAAAGCAGTTTATGAGGTTTAAGCTCAAATTTATTTTAAAAGTCAGTTCAGGATTTAAAGAGACATCTCTGCTTTAAAAAGAGACTCAGACCAAAATGTCTTTATGAAACTGATCCATCATCAGTCTCACAAATCTGTAGAAAATGGCTCAGTTTGATGGCTGTTCCACATTAGGAATTGTGAAATGCTTGGGCTGCTAAACAAGATCTTAGCAACCTAACAAGAGCAGAAAGCAAATACAAATCAATTCCACTATTCTGTAGTGAAGAATCTTTGTGGAAGATAAATATTTAAAAACAAAACAAAAAACAACCTTCCTTTTTGAAAGCAGAGAAGTTTCTTACTGCTTTTGGCTTCAGGCTCCACTCAGCATGAAACTGCAGTTTCTAGTGTCTGTCACTATCACTGTAAGGCTATAAGTATTCTGTAATTTTTTATAAAGTCCACCATTTAAATCCAATTATTTCCTGATCTAAAAAAAAAATAAAAAATATATATATATACACTCAATAGGCAACCCATAGCCTTCCAAAAGAAAAAAAGCTGCAAGTCTTGGGATGTGATCAAACAAGCTATTACCTCAGAGTTTCTATCATTGACAGTCATAGAAGGTCAGGGGTTGGAAGGGAGCTAGAAGATCATCTAGTCCAACCCCCCTGCCTGAGTAGGGGCACCTAGACCAAGTCACTCAGGAACAGATCCAGGGGGGGCTGGAATGTCTCCAGAGCAGGAGACTCCACAACCTCCCTGGGCAGCCCCTGCCAGG
>JANHGL010022765.1:0-17560 GCA_024611195.1 Ceyx melanurus | reverse complement strand
AAAAATATATAGATATATAGATATATATTTTATATATGCCTACTTTGCATTCTGTGCCCTGCAGGTGATTTGTACATTGACTAAGGATTTTATTTTTAATATTGGGCTAACCTGCCTTAGTGTGAGACTCTCTGTGTGTGGTGTAGGTGTTGGTGGCTTAAACTGGGTTGACTGGCTTATTAATAATTCTGTGAAATAACATAGTTTAAAGTTTATAAATATGGATGATTATGATATTTATAATTTTCTGTCCTAGTTTTAGCATGCAGAAAAAATCCTGAGAAATCAAGAACTGACTATATTACAGTCTCTTATTTAGTATTTTAAGGAAAAGGGCTAGGAAACAGAAATTAATAGTGATGCTATCATAAGCTACGAACATACCTTAAATGCTGCCAAGGTAAGCTATATGGTGCGTATCTTCTTAATTCCAGTTATGAATATAAGTGAAGGTTTACACAGAATTATTTTCTTCTTTTAGTCCAATGTATTATTGGTCAGACAAGTCTGTGGTTCACCAGAGGAAATTGTCAGGAGGATTTTATTTTTAACCCAAGTATTGTGTTTTGACTTTCAACCTGCTCCCTATACTACTACTACAAAAAAAGAATGCTCTACTGCTCAGAAGTCAGAACACACAATATTAATCTAAGTGAAAAAAAAAAATATCTCAGCTGAAGATATTCTAAGGTGAATTAAATCTAACTCCAACATCTGAGGAGCATATAATGAATGGCCAATGACCTATTTTTTGCTCTTTAAAGTTTTATGAATTGTGCCCTAAATTTCAAAGTCATTTATAACATCCTTCTCAGAGATTTTAAAAATACAAAAATGGAATGAGGGCAAGACTATAGTGTCTTTCAAAAAGAAAATATTGCTTTCTAGAAATTTCTGCAATAATAGCAATACCTTTTCTTGGCTTTGAAATAAATTGCACACTGTGCATTTGCTGTTCAAATGTCATATGAAGAGCTTCTGAAATCCCACATGTTTCATCTCACCATTTTTACTTCATAGTCCGGTGAAGTCATATAGAAAGATAAAAGGCTTTGGTGATGATGCAGAAATCTTTTAACCCAAGACATAGTACAGACTATGAAGACAAAGCCGGTGTCCTGGATGTATCATACATGGGGAAAACAGGGTAAAACAACAGAATATGTCAAAAGTCTGAGGCTGTTATAATTATTTCCTGATGGAATTCCAACAACCCATGTGATTAACAGATTGAGATAAGCTTCTCCAATGCTTATCATTACTTTTGGCATTACGTCAATTAGATAAACCCAACATGACAATCAACCATGTGTAATTGTATCTAAGAAAATGTACAATTACCTTTGTTATACAACTCTGTTCAGCAGTGTATAAACCCACCTCGTCCTTCAACACACAAATGCCATGGTGCTTAAGCAATTACTTGCAAGGGAAGACATGGTTAGTTTTGCAGCAAACCGGCAAACTTCAAATCATTTGCTAGAAGAGAACAGTTATGTAACAGTGTCACATCAGCCAGATAACTGTTGTAAAATTTTAAGTGGATAAGAAAAATTAAAGCTAAACTACATTTCAAAAATAAAAAAGGAAAATGTGATTATATAAATTTATCCATTTTAAGGAAATTAATTAGTTGAACACCTGAATACAAATATGCCTTCAACATATGCCAAGAAATGTTAAATGTCTGTGGTGTAATTATTCTGACACTATTAAAGTATTATTCTGACACTGTTATTATTATGTGCAATCTAAATACAATTTTACGCATTCCATTAGATAATGCGGCAGACATGTTAGAAAAGAAATATTCCTAGCACCAAAGTAATGTTAATAGGTACTGGTATATTGTAATAAGGTATGTATGTTTTGTGTGTCTTTAAAAATAAAACAAAAAAAAAATAGAAAAGAATATAAGACTGACAGTTAAAAGTGATTAATTGTTCACTCTCTATCTAGATCAGGTAGAAATTAAAATGTGAATGTAATAGCAGTGTTTAGAGAGTTCTATGCTCTTTTGTACCATTCCTCACTTGTCCAAATAGTACAGACATAATTTAAATTTGAGATCACTATAAGTAAGTTAGTTTTCTAAAAATCATTGAGTCCTTTCAACTGAGGTAATTAACAATTAAAAGAGTATCTGTTCTAGTGATAAAGACTGCAATGTAGGAAATTGGCACCTTCATCAACACGTTATACATCAATTAAAGTTCACAGGACCAAATAGTCCATATATTAGCCAGATTTTCTTATATGTATCTTAAACAACTGCTATAAGATAGGGTAGTGGCTAATTCTTTACATCAGTTATGCTTTTCTCCCTAAAAACATGACTGAAAACTATGGAGATAAGGTATATTTGAACCTTTGATAGAGCGTAAATATCAGAAGGAAAATATATTAGATTTTTCATGTTGAAACATAGAACACTGAACACTGTTGAAAAATTTTGCCATTATTAGGCACCGTTTAATATCTCTCTTTGTGTTGCATTTAGACATTTGCATACATTCGGGGGGGGTGGGGGGAAATAAATCTTAGGTTGTCCTACTGAACAGAGCCTGAAAATTAATTGTAAACTGTACACATACTCCTTATAAATCCACTAGCTCATATAGAGCACTAATGGAAAAAAAGATGTGAGTTCTGGCTCATTTGCTCAGAACACTCAAGAAATTCATTACAGCTGATCGGACCAGCGGCAGACTGGATAATCGGCAGCTTTTTTGCTGTTCAGGTCACATCTCTGCAGCCGCGGCTCTCCGAGACAGGTAACCCACAGCTTCTGGCTCCTGGGCTCTCTTGTGAGGGAGGCGGGCACAGGCGGGGGTGGAGCCGCACTCTCTGAAGGCAATTTAAACGCCTCAGGAGAGCAGGGATCCCTGTGCACCAGACAAGTTCAAGCAGAAATCCAGCTGAGTCATCCGAGCGTGTGCCCTTACCCTGTGAACTCGGCTTCTTCCAAAGGTCTATCCATGGTTGCAACCCAGTCAAAGGCTGTGGCTAGGAAAATCATGGGCATTCAGACTGAAGGCTGGAGAGGCGCTGTTTCCAAGGGCTCGGAGTGAAAGGATGAGGGGTGTTTAAATTAGAGAAGAGGACGTTTACACTGGATATCAGGAAGAAGTTCTTGACCTTGAGGGTGGTGGATCAGTGGCACAGGCTCCCCAGGGAGGTAGTTGAGGCGCCATCCCTGGAGCTATTCCAGATGAGGTTGGCCAAGGCTCTGAGCAGCCTGGGCTAGTTGAGGGTGTCCCTGCTCATTGCAGGGGAGCTGCACTGGATGACCTTTGGAGGTCTCTTCCGGCCCTAAACATTCTGTGAATCTATATTGATCATGTTAGAATCCTAGGAAAAAAAAGGTACTTGATAAATATAAAACTTGATGATGATAATATCTTTGTTCATATTGAAACGGTGATAGACAGGTTGCTAATGCATTAAGATTTCTTAGTTGATGGATGTGCCATTCTGTAAGTTGTTCAACAATAACTTTAACAGAAAGAGACATCTTACTGCTGTGGCTAACTTTTAAAAGGATTACCATAGCTGCCTATACTCAGCACTTAAATCAGGCTGAAAGAAGTGCCATATCCATCCATCATTTGTAAATTATAGATTTTCATTAGTTCTTAACAAAATTGAATTGCTTGGACAGTCTGCAGAGATAAATTTAACACTCTTTGGTAAAAAGAATATTTTTTGCCTTGGCAGATGAATATCAACACGCAAGAAGTGTTCATAGAGCAGCAACTTATTTAATAATGAAACACCTAAATCTAATGGTAGTTTTATTTTCCTACAGTTTTTTAGTTGCTTTCCTTTTATTTTTTTATATCTGCTAAGATAATTTTTTTCCCATTATTCTGAATATTACTTTAGTTTTTGTAAAATTTACTTTAAAAGGTGTTTATTCCTACATCTGAATTCAATCATGGAAAAATTAGCAGGCAATAAGGAGAAATTTGTTATTTTAGAACTAGAGAAAAAGTGGACAGGAAAGAGAACAAAGCTATGTATCACTCCCACTATCTTAATGTGTCACAAATTTAATATAATCAAACACATGCCCAAATACATAAACCAACTTTGAACCAACTCCAAGACCTGAAATTTTCACTGGATTTTCATTTAATTGTTAAAATATACTGTTAAGATATCTGATTCTGAATTTGAAATAATTACTGGACCAAATAGTAATTAAATACCCACTTACATTTAAGAGGTTATTCAGAGTACTTCCATCTTAACATGTCAGAGATGTAACGTGTGGCATAACTTGCATGGAAGACAATCGGTTCTTTGGGACTTGAGAACAAAGCTCCAAATTAAAATTATTCCATTAATTCACTATCTTACACCAGGAACATCCTCAGTGCTCAGACTTCAGATAATGCAGAAGAGGGTATCCAGCATACACCAGCAGAAAGGAAGAATACTTCCAGTGAATTTCATTAGTAATCTAAAAATGTGAAGGATTTAAAAAATAGGACAAGATCTACTACACTGAAATATTAGATGCTCCGTTTGATGGAGCAGAAGGAGGACAATTTTCAAGGAAGTATTCAAGGAGGTAAATTGTAATAGGTCTTTTGGTCAAAACGCCAGTGTTATTTTACTACTGTGTCTTGAACAAATCTAAATTTAAAAGTAAAATTAATTTTTTTTTTAATTTAAAAACTGTTATATTACTATTGACATCCATAAACTATGGTATTTTTTATATGTGCAAATATTATTGGAAGTATTCAAAAAATGTTAACAGCAAGAGGACATATGTCTCATTAAATTCCCAGAATTTATGTTAATAAACTGGTTTTTATTAGATGCTGTCACTGAAATCTGATAGATGTGTGGAACTTCATGACCTACACAATGATACCATGATTTTGTTAATTTTAAGTCTGAACAAGTTTTTTTTATTAACAACAAAAAAATTTCTTTTAATTCCCTGTTCTGTGATACACGTTCTCAGTGTTGGACTGTATTTCACATTAAGATCCTGGAAGCTATAGAGGCTTCAACAGAAGAGGAATTTACTAATATAAACTATGTAGGAAAGACAATTCAATGAAGAATAGATTCTGAACATTAGTATGAGTTATCAGAAAATGTCCTACTTTATTATTTCTTAATATATTTTCTGATATCTCAAATTCATTTTCAGAACCCATTCTTCACTGAGGTATCTGTCTTTTCTATGAGCTTTATCTGAGAAAATGTTCCCAACATGCTTCTTTCTTGGAAAGTTTGTTTACTAGTCTAAATGTCTGCATTAAAAGCAATTACATTCCTACTGAAGTTTATTTGGATTGAGAATTTTTCATTTGTATTTGAATGTAACTTATTGAACATCAATGGAAAAATAATGCTTCTACTTAGGTACCAGAAAACACCAGGATCATCCAGAAAAAAGTTGTCTTCATTTACTCCATACAAGTGAATTAAATTATTTTATTTTTGTTAGGTGCAATAATAAAGTATGCAAAGTTCATGTAGTTTAACCAATTGGGAAAACAATCTTTTTTTCTCATAACAGTAACTTCCACTAGCAACATTATTTGAACTTAAACAAAATAAAAGTTGTTGTAACAGCTCCTGAATAAAGAAGCTCGTACCAGGGCTGTCTGTTTGTTCCATGTAATGTTGAATGAACATACTCAAATCCACCTCCTGATACCAGCATCTTTTGACACAACCCTTCAATGATGCCAAGCATTAGTAATGTATAACTGAATATTAGCAATTGTTACTGTAAGTGTTAAGACATAATATGAACAAATAATTTAAGTGGTAGCCAGCAGTTAGATTTAGACTAGGTTTTTTCTGAACTAAGAAGTGCCTGTGAAGGGATCTTTATCATATTTGATACAGAGATGAAACACTAAGTGCACTCAGCTACATAATAGTGATAAAATTAGAAATGTGACTATGCTTATTATCAATCAATATCTGTAGAAAGTGTTGCGAGAATGGTTTTAATTTTAGATCTGACCATGTAGGAATTTGATAAGAATTGTTAAGTGTTAGAAATGTACACATCTCAGTAAACACATTTCAGTGTTTGTTTCTGTTTTCTCATCTGTTTGCAAAATCGATTTACATTGTCAAACTATATGTTATAAATTCTAATATATACATGTCAATACTTTTATTTTAATCAAGCAGCTGCAGAGTCCCTTGTTTACTCTTTTGTTTATGATTATGCATGCTTTTATAACTCCCTAGATTATGAGATACATTACCTAAGGAGCAAATCAAAGTAGCACATTTGTAAGTATCCCCAAAAGCAAAGCTGTATGCATACGAACTGTAATTCATGAATGGTAAGAGGCTCTGCAATAACACACTGCTGTTATTATACAAACAGCTGACTGTTCATGAACACAGTGGAACAGTAATGAGTTATATATAGATTATATTATGGTAGCCATGAGCATCTTTCTGAATGTGAAGCTGAATATGCAGACGAGTTCATGAGCAACTTATAACAACTAAGCAGAATGCTTCATGTAAGAGAAGAAGATATTAGAAAGCATTTCAACATAATATTTCACAGAGTTACCTAAAATCTGATATTTTTGTCCCAGGAGATTTTTCTGATATTTTCATTCAAAATTATAAAGAAAATATATATTTTTTATTTGTCAGGGGCCTGTGTAATAATGTACTGAAAAAAAAAAAAAAGAACAAAAATTCTTTCTGAAATACTTTCTAGATTTCTTACTTTAAATAATACATATTTTTGTTAAATTTATAAGATCATCCCAGTTCTCTGATTTCTTTAAGTCAGTTTCTCTTTGGACCCACCAATATATGATATGAAACCTCTTGAGAATGACAAGTAGGCAGGATCTTTTTTTTTCTTTTCTTTTTTTTCTTCATCTCCTCAGATACTTTAAATTAAAATTTAAATATTTGTATACAGATTTATAGTTTTCTGACATGTCGGACTCTGACAATCAGCTTTCCTGTCCTGGCAGCGATGTCTTGCCAGATTTCAGCAGCCCAGATGAGTCTCCCTCTACGTTGCCACTTGGCCTCTTTCCATCGGTCAAGCCACCCCCATAGTACACTGACCACCATCCAAGAGGCAGTGTACAGATAAAGTTTTGGCCACTTCTCTCTCTCGGCAATGTCAAGAGCCAGCTGCACAGCTTTGAGTTCAGCAAACTGACTTGACTCACCTTGGCTATCAGTGGCTTCTTTTTCCTCCCACGCCTTTTTTTTTCTCCCTCTGGAAACCTCCTCCCCCTCCCCATCCCCCACAGCTAGCTAGCCTGTTGTCACCCCAGACAGCCAGCGCAACACCCCCCAGACAGGGAGAGGAAAAAAAAAGTTTTTTTTCTTTTAAAGGGGATTCACTACCCCTCGACAAAACAGTACAAGAGACAGCACACACACAAACATGAAACACCTCTTACACACCTGATATGCTTAAAACATCAACGCTAAAAAGGCAACATCAGTTATAAGGCAATTAAAGATATGAAATAAAGAGGAATATGTCATGCAGTGCCATAGTGCTCTGAAAAGTGTCAAAAGCATTTGAACGCTGCACATGGGTTATACCTGTGAAAAGGTAAGTGATTATAAATCTCTGTCACGTACAGAGTCAAAATTTCCTTCTCCCCAGTGCCATGATCAGCTCCTGTTGGAGACACAGATGAGACAGGATAGGTGTTTTATCATGTCACAAAGTATTTATAAGACTGAATCAAATAATGACACTTTCAAAAAAGGGAGAAATTTAATAGCACTCCCATTATCATATAGGTGAGGAGGAGACATTTATAAAGGGATTTCTGAGGTCTGTTAAAAGGCTCAGAAAAACAGTTATTTCAAGAGGAGCTAAGATAGTTCCACCTATATTCCTATATGTAAATGATTTTATTTTGCACTTACACAGCCATCAGAATTGTCCAGAAAATAGGAATAAGAAACATGAAGAAAATAATATATATTTGTGTCTTTATGTTTTTTGTCAAGAAGTGTGAGCTGAAGCACAGATCAGAGTGTATTATGAAAAATACTCCTTGCATCAACACTGCAATGAGGAAATCTTCAGATAAGTTTGCCTGTGACTCCCATTGAAACTTGTCACAAATTACATTGCGGTTTTCCCGGAGGAACCCTTATTGACTTATTTAAGCCACATGGTACAGTACAAGTCAGGATGAGATAATGGGTGGTCTTTTTGGCTAGAAAAGTCATTACTGTGTCTTGTTTCGGCTGTAAATAGGGATACCCTCCCTACCTGTCTCTTTGGTTAGTTTTCTCTAAGATAAATCTTCCCAAGGGAGGATAGGTCATAAGAATGGAAATCCAGCAGGGCCAGTTTATCTCGGGTCTGAGAACTGTTTCTGGTCTTCTTTAATTTTGTAATATAGACATAACCTATTCATTTTAATTGTCTTCCCTTGCCATTCCCAATTTGGAAGCACAGATGGAAAAGCACTCAGTGTATAAAATAATTTGCATCTCATTTGCCTGTTTTAAATGATAAAGCAAACCAGCATGTAGAAAGTCCTCTGAAAGAAAGAGAGTCTGAAATGGAAGAATGGAGCCAATGAAGCAACTATTTCTTAGCCTGATGATTTTCATATGGCCCCAAAAAATACCACACTTGTGAAATAATTGAGTACTTGACTTCCTTGTTATCAACAACAGAAGGGAGGACAAAGAAAAGAAGAAAAGAAGATACAAACAGCAATGTCACTGAGCTTCTCAGTATTTATCTGGATCTCTCATTTGAGAAGAGTCTATGATTCCCCTTTAGGAAGTCTGATATGTCACAGTGGTATATTTATTGGGAGGGTGCAAGAGACAAGTGAGCTTGAAAAACATTATTTGGAAATTATTTAAAATATGGGGACAAGTACAAGGAAGAAAAGGAAAATCTAAAGAACTTTACATGGAATTGAGAGTATATGAAATATAACTAGCCATGCAAGTCTGAAGTAAGACTATAGAAATCACTTGTATATGTTAGAAGGATGGACAGTAGTGAGATTCAGGAATAGTCTGCTCTTCCCTGGGCAGTGGTAGGGGAAGGCACAAACAAGGACAGATACATAACAGACAAATCATAGCCTTAGTGTCAGGCAACATTTCATAATGGTGAAGTTATGAGAGGAATAGCTGCCCTAGAAAAGCAGCATAAACTTAATCTGTTGAGTAATATTTAAAGAGATGAGTCAAAACTTTAGAGAATGATTAGCAGCTATCTGTTGTACAGGCAAACAAAGCGTTTGTGCTTTTTTTTTTTTTCAGTCTGATTAGTGAATAATCTTTAGAGATTATTTCTATATTTTAACTCAGCTAAAATCTCAGTTCTGATCATTTAAATACGAAAGGTATGAAACTATGCAAAACATTTGGGGTTTTTTTGCTAATAGTAGCTTTGCCCAGCTTCATCATTTGAATATTAATCTGAAATATATCCACTTGCCTTGTCACAACTATACTTTCATCATTTTTTCAAATATACTTTTACACTGGACATTTCTTTTTAAGAATTTATCATTTATTTTCTCATTTACCATCACTTTCAGTCACCAGCACTTCCAAATTTGATGGCAGGTGCTCTACAAATACAAATATATAGTCTTTCAGAATCCGCACAGCTTTCAGTATGCCATCTTCATTTCCACAAGGAGATTAGGATCAAGGAAGTCAAGGAAAAGAAGAGTACAATACCAATTCTAGGAAGACACTAGAAACACTACACTGATAAATCTATGCAATAGATGCAGATAATACACTATGCTTTGGACTAGCCCTTTCCCTTTCCAAACTGCAAACCAAATCTTCCTTTAAAGTAAATTCAGTTAAACTCATTAAATGAATCAAGATCTGCTTCTAGGAGTGAGCTGTGTTTCAGCACCGTGTGAATTTTTATGACTAAATTACTGCCTCTGCTGGAATACTGTGGGTTTTTACAGTGGAAATAGCGACAGACAGACCCCTAGCCATTGTAATGTTAGGAGTGAGACTGTGCAAATGCAAAGGCATTACTGAGGTTCCTGGAGGAATTACAATTTATATATGCTTTCCTGATTAAAGCCTGCCATCCATGTTTTAATAAGGAAGTCTGGGAATACGTAAATCCTTTTGCCAACAGACCTTTAAACAGTCTGGATTATTGGGACAAATTCTGACGTTCACAGTTGAAGATGCCTCAGGTGTTAACATGTTTAGTCTTCAGAGTAATGCACTAAGAAAAGGTAAATTGAATAAGCTCTGTACTGGGGCCAGGACAAAAAGGGAAAATCAATTAAAGTTTAAAGAAAGAATAATCAAAATATGGAGAAAATTCTCTTTCCTCTATTTTCTGACAAAAATGAGGCCTCCAAGAATCTAAAGAGGAAGCTAGTTCCCATCACAAAATTACCAACCTAACAATGCAGAATAAAAAAGCACACATAATTTTTTACTAAATAATATAATATTTAAATGTAGATTTATTAACCCCAATTGCCCTAACTTGACTGTGAATGTGAAAAGTCCACAGGTTATCAGAATTAATGTGACTGAGCATATTTCTGTAGAAGGTCTCAAAAGACAAATATTTCAGATTCACATCAGAAGCTTGCAGAATTTTTTCAAAAACTTGTATGAAGTTTAGAGATAATAAAATGCAAATAATAATGCAACACTGAGTTAATCTCTGTTCACGTATAGAAAAATTGAGTCACATTTGTTTCTTGTAGATGCCAGAGGAAGCCAAACTCCAAAAATGGGAATCCTTAGATCCTTTATCAGTGTTAAAATCTTTCCATTTATGCCACGTTTTCCTTCCAACTACGCAATGAGAGTAATGGATCTGGAGCTTGCAGAGCACACTCCTGATGCAGATGACTATGCATTTTACAGACACCTTCTGTCAAGCCAGATACAATAATTGTATTCGTACTTTTCAAGGTCCTAAGGGCACCCACAGAACTTGACTGCCCCGGCCAGCCTCCTAAGTCCCTTAATTATGCACCCCCTGCCCTGGATCTTCATAACAGGTCAGGCCTGAGAACAGTGGCCTGGGTAATGTCATAAGTCAACCTATATCCAGCCCTATTTCTGCTACTGTGGTTGTTTGACCCTGGATAGACATCAGGTGCCCATCAAGCTGCAATATCACTCCCCTCTCCCTCAGCTGGACAATGGGGAAGGAAATAAGAATAGACTCATAAGTTAAAACAAAGGGAGTTAATGAAAAGCAAACAAGGTTGCACATGCAGAAGCAAAAGAAAACAAGATTTATTCTCTACTTCCCATAAGCAGGCGATGCCTGGCCCTTTTTTTCTGGGAATCAGGGCTCCAAATGCATAGCATTTCCTCTGGAGGACAAGATTACGTCCCTCCACCATTTGCTAGTTTTTATTATTAAGCTGATGTCATTTGGTATGGAATATGCATTTGGTCCGTTTGGGTCAGTTGTCCCAGTTGTGCCAGGTGCATTGTCTCCAGTCCTGACTGTGTTGTGGTCAGTCTTGGCTCCTGTCTTGTCTTCCTTTGTGGATCAGCCCCCATCTTGCTCCTCTGTGACAGCAGTTTTCACTTTCTTTCCTCCTCCCCTCCTCTACATATTTGTATCATGGCTGCTTGAGCTTGGAGCTGAGCACTTATTTTTTCCTTCCTTTTAATGATGTGAAGTCTTCAGACTACAGTTTAATGGGAGGCCAAAGGGCTGCTAATAATACTTGAATTCTAGAGTTCAGAAGTCAAGTGTTTTTAGACTGACATCTGGGTTCCAGAGAGAAAGAAAATTAAAAAAAATCCTACCTACTTTCTCCCTTCACCTTTGCAGGTCAGCCTGCAATGTTATGATAATAGTACTACTTATGTTTAACCCAAGCTCCTTCAACTGAGGGATATAACTGACTCTATTTCTCTAGAGAGGTTCAGATTTTAACATGATTTGCTTGAAGTCATGGATCAACAGATCTGAAAATGCAGCTATGTCATGCTATGTACAGCCCACATTTTGTAACCCTCAGTTTGTGCTCAAGCTTCCAACTCTGTCCTGATGTTTAGTCAGAACATCAAGCTTGAAATCTTTGTATTTCCTGCCTAGCCTTCATCTGTGTTTGGTGGAAAGAAGAAAGATCCTTCAGAGGGCAGGTCTGGAGGATCTGGTTTTCTTCTTTCAGCAAAATATGAATCTGGCTCTGAGCTCAGAAACATTAAAGCTTTATTGTAAAATTATCCCCAATAAGAAGGAGTAGCAGACCTGCACTGCCTACTTTTTCATGTAGCACAGGAAGAAATTATCTTTCGAAGTACTTCTCCTATAGAGGTACGTGTACAGTGATCAGATACCTGATTATTAATGTTTGTGTTATCCTGGAAGAAAAATCTACAAAGACAGACATTCTACCACCCTAACTATCTCTAACTGACAAAAGGTCTCCTACATGGAAAAATTAGGTCAAACCAGGCAAGGAACAGGCAAACTAAAATAGATTACTTTTTCCTCTTTCTGCTGAGTGGTCTCAATGGCAAGATGAAGTTAATTCATTTTGGATTCTCTTCAGCGATAACTTTTGAGTTAGTTTCAGTAAATATCAATATTTTATTTATTTATTTATTTATTTAATTTCAAAACAGTAGTTAATTTGAATTAATTCCTTCATGAAGGAAGCATTCACTGAAATAAAACATGGTGGTCAGCACTTATGCCCAACAATGAAAGAGATGGATTGATTGTTTAACCAAATGGTAGATCATTCTATCTATCTATAGATCTGTCTCTCTGATGTTTTGAGTCATAGAACCATGGAATCATTTAGGTTGGAAAAGACTTTAAAGATCATTGAGTTCAACTGTAAGCACAACACTGTCAAGTCACTACTAAACCATGTACCTAAGCAGCACATCTATGTATCTTTTAAATACCTACAAGGATGATGATGAAGTGCAGCCTCACCAATGAGTACAAGGGGGCAATCACTTCAGGAGTCAAGTGACACAACTATTAAGAGGAATCATACTGTTTTTATGGTACTACCAGGTTAAAAATGTAAATACAGTAGAAATGTCAAATTGAATACAGTAAGTAATACTTACATATAGGTAAGTAAATATAACTAACATGAAGTACATTAATTTCCAGATTCTGAATGTCAAAATTAGAAAGAGGGAAGGAGAAAACAGGGGAAGGATGGCTGTAGGGTATTGTTCATTGTTTTGAAGCTCACATGATATTGAGCTTGAATTCTTCCTTATATATATAAGACCTGCTTGACATACTGATATTATAAAAAATGTAGCTGAAGAAACTGTTACCTAGGGAATATACATATGTAAATTGACTGTCCTGGTTTGCGTGAGAACAGAACTAAATCTATTTAGTGATTTTACTTTTCAGCTCAGTTCTTTTAATTGACTGCAATTTCTGAAGTTAGAAACAAGTTTTCACAGGCAGTGTCTACTTCTAGAAGTGATAAGACTCCATGTTTAGAGCCTTAATGTGGTAATTTCTGAGAACAGTGTTGGTTTGTGTCTTTTTAGCATTTCTTTCTAAGTGCTGTGCTGTTTCCTTACATGTTGTATGCATTAAGTTATTGTTTGCTTGTTCTCACTGTTTAATTGAAAGCCTTTGGTTTTGTGTGCTGGGTGAAAGCTGCTGGTCAATTGTGGTGTTTGGTCTCTTGCAGTGTTTATCTCTGATTTATGTTGCCCTGAATTAGGCAGTGGGTGCATCTCTGTACTATAGGCATTACATAGTGGATTTTATTACTAGGAATAGTTTTGGGTTTATCTCGGGAAGTTATACTGCTCCCTACTATGCCAATCTGACTCCACCAGATCTTAGAACTACATTAAACTGTGAGGATCCTTATTGTCTTTCGCTTCTCCTTTAGGGAGGGAAAGGTGTTAACAGAGAGCTATCGGTCTAAGGGGTTGCCCTGACCTAAAGCACATAGGTTGAATAGAGTGATAGGGTGTGAATATGTCTTTGTTAGAGTTTTCTACTTCTGTTGGTAATTATTCAGTGTAACAGTGTTATCAATGTACAAATTAGACCAATTATCTGTGAAGTTCAAGGTTTTTATCAAAGTTTATTAATTTAGTAACTAATCACTCTTGAGTCTCATGATACTTAGTTATATGGAGCTGGTTGGCTCCCATAAGCCATTAAGCCTATAATTTTATTTCTGAGTTCCTATTTAACTTATCTGAGGAGCAGCTTAAATGTCAGGCTGGTATTTGGAGTTTGGGGAGGATTATATAGCTGTGATATATAATTTAGTTTCCAAAAATTTGGCACAGAAATTACATTAATTGAAATTGCTTTGAATTTAATTGTATTACCTGTTTCTTCAATACATAAATCAGTTAAATAAATAGCACAGTGCTATTATTCAATCATGTTTTGTATTAGTGATCACATATATTTATATATATGTTGCTTTTTGATATATATGTTGCTTTTTGATCTGTTTGCTAGGGATTTTCTCATCTTTGTAAAACCACTTGAGGACATGGAAGGAACATCACTGATAAGCATTTTTGGAATAATACTATGGAGTGAAATTTGAAGGAGGTAGACTTCAATAATTGTTTCAGAAGCTAACCAATATTTGAACAAAAAAACCCCTCTTCTACTGTGTGCTCATAAGCAAAATCACCATTGTGCTATATGAACTTTACACTGGGGAAGAATAAGAAGGTATCCTACAGTGTTGTCATGTAAATATAAGTGTATATACTGAAGCAATAGGGACATTCTCAAAGGATTTGTGGTATTGCTACATGTCACATGCAATTCCCTCTAAAATGAACTTTCTTAGGTTATAATTTCTTCTTGAGAACAATGAATTCAGTGTGCATGTAGGGCAAATTCAAATAATCACCCAATGAATTGTATGAAATTACCAGCTGAATACATAACAGTTGTTACCACATGTGAATATATATTGCTAAATGCTTCTGTGGTCAAGGTCCTTCAGTTTCACAATGTTTTTGTATGAGAATATTATAATAATGATACAAAAAATGTGATAAATTTGAGTTTAAACCTGCCCCCTCATTGAAAGAAAAGGCTAAGTTTTTAAAATGAGATAACTCGTCTTAACCAGCTAGGGAATAGGATCGCATGGAAGAAGATGACTTCCTACCAGATCCCATGACACCAAAAGGTTATACTGGTTTCACATTGAAGCCATTTGAGTCAATTGCATTTCCAAACTTTAACATCCCATGGAATTGCCTTGTCATTGTGACAACCAAGAGAAAATAGGAAAGGAAAAGAGAGGAAATTGCAAAGCTGAGAGGAAATTAGATCAACTTAGCTTGTCAGAACTATAACTCGTTGCACCCTGGATCAATTACCAACATTAACTGAGGTTGCTTCTCACTAGTTTAAGTCAGATTTTTTGGAGGTGAAGCAGGAGTTGGAAAGCAGAGCTTCACACACTGATCCATTCCCTAGACTAACGAGTCTTTCTTTCTCTCTTTAGCTCTCTGTTCTTCAGTGAGCACTGAATTTAAATATATATATATATATTTTTTTTAGGAGGGGAGGGCAACTAGAAGAATTATGCCTCAGCGTAGATAATAATCAGAGGATCAGCCCACAGATCTAAAAGATGAGAGATATATCCAATAGAAAATGTCAGTTTTGAATATCAGTCTTTCTTACATCTGGTTCAATATTCTATGATCGTAACTACTGGCTATTGAAGATTTCTTCCTGTGTGGGATTTTTGAGTTAATCAGCAAATGCATGTCATGTATGTCTTCAAGACTAAGTTTCTTGGAAGTACCCAGTAAATCAAAATATATCTGTATTGAAAAAAATCTTTTCCCAAATAGATTATAAGTCTGGTGCTAAATTTGTTAGGCTTATCAAGACTTAGTTAATCTAAGCATAGCAATAATTAGAAATTTAGACTCCTAGAAAGAAATATAAAGTTATGTAACTATTGAGTGGGAGTTGAAAACATTGCTTCTATCTAAATATGGATTTAGCTGCTTAAAAAGGTGATTCACATTGTCCATTTAATCTTTTCTCATAGCTGCACTAATACCACTAAGATCGTTAAACAGCAATTATTCAATGTAACTATCCCTAATTTCAGTAGATATGTACTGAAGGAACTTAGCCACTTTTTTTTCTTTTGGAAAAATATTTGTATTATTTTTATATCCTCAAATGCAGTACCTTTTTAAAAAACAAAAACAACTGGTGAGGGGATATTTAGGTTTTTAGATTGATTTTGTTTACACAGACTTTCTTGAGAACAACTTGTAGTTTTTTAATGATGAAAAAGTCATCCAGTATTTCTTGTATGAATATTGATGAAAACAACTTTTAATTCAAATGTACAAATAGTCCCTTTGGAAGGGAATAGACTATTATTTAATCAGACATGAAAAAAATACCCTGTCATTTTTTATGTCTCATTTATATTAGCTAGCAAAGATTGGATTTCAGATATTTTCAATCATTAAGCATAATGTAAACAAACTCAAAGTTGTTCAGCAATCACAACTGTAAAAATGTCTATGAAATTTCTGTTTCTCTCACTATTTAATGAGAAAAGAGCAAACTTCCCTTACATAAGCAATACTTTCCATATTGTTTATGTTATTCTATTATATATATTTGTCTGGGAACAGACATATCAAGCAAGATTATGTGTTTTTGGTGTTCCTGAAATAGGTGAAATAATCTTTAAAATTTGCTAGATTGTCATTGGCTGCCATACAGGTTTTAATAAAAGCTAGTGTTTTCTCTGTAAGTCTATTTCTATTGCATATTTTCCAAAGATCTAGCAATGGGTTTATTCTGCTTCCTTTAGAACTGTGTCAAACCATATTAAAAATACTAGAAATATAAAATTTAGGTATTTTTTTCTAAGTTACCATTCTGTTCTCCAGTGAGCAGGATCAAAACTGACTCTGAAAAAAATGGCAAGAAAGTTTGAAAAACTTTTCAGGTACAGACAATGTGAAGGAAAATAATCCAGAAAAAGTAGGGTAAATATTTGGTAAATATACTGTCCCCTAGGAGTTAAAAGCAGCAATTAAACCAAAGTACTTGTTAGTGGAAATAAGGAGATGGAGTCTTTCAGCTTCAGAGACCTGTAGCTGCAAGACTTCTATTTAGTTTTATTTGAGCTTTCATCCATATTTAGGTTCACTTTTTTTTTGGACTAACTTTAGAACATTCTTTAAGTTATCACACTGTATAGTGTTTGTCATATAACCAGCATGCCATTGACCTTCAAGTCCTCCCATTAACAAGGTTAGAGATCTCTGTACCTTAAAATAAATAAATAAAATAAATAAACAAAGAAAACAGGAAAACTGTTACTAAGGAAACAGGAGCACTACAAGAAGTTACACAGTTGAGCTGCCTAGATTAGTTGGGAAATAAACTTTAAAATTCCCTTCTCCATTCCCAGTTTTCTGTAGTTATGTAATGTGTGTGTTGTTCTCCGATATTCTATTTCAAATATGACTGGATTTCAGTGGCAGTTTAAATAATAATGTTCTCCTTATTTCATTTAAATTAATTGCCAGTCCTTTAATCTGATCACATACTAGATTCAAT
>JANHGL010022764.1:0-18850 GCA_024611195.1 Ceyx melanurus | reverse complement strand
TCAGCTCCTTTCTTGGCGACACAGCCGCTGTCCCGAGGGGGAGGTGAGGTCATTGCAAGTGGGGCTGGCAGAGCCCCGCACCCGCCACACAAAAGCAGGGAAGGAGTCACCTCCTCTCCTCCCTCCTCTGGGAGAAAAGCAGCACTCATCTAATTGATTGCACAGGGCCCCAGTCGTCAGGAACCATAAAAAGATTTCTCTTCCCAAGCCGGTTGAACAACCCCAAGAGCACAAAAAGAGGAGGAAAGAAAAGAATACGGCGGCCAACTCATTCCCAGGAAGAAAAACTCCTCGGTCCAAACTTTCCATCACGTGCATCTCTCCAGAAACAATCCTTCTAAGACAGATAAAATGGCAAACTCCAACCCACACTGGATGGCTGCAGTTAAACCGTGTGCAGTGAAAACAACGGAGGGTTTTCTCACACTGCTGTCCATGTGCTGCATGGCAACCAGTCAGAATGAAAGGTTAATGGTGAGGACTGCAGCCCGGAACACGCCTATTCCCACGGTCCTGGAGTCACCAAAGGAAGGAGCTGTGCTGATGGGTTTGGATTTTAATGGCAGAGGCTTCAAAAGAGCAGTGGGTGCTGATGGGAGAGCCCAGCCCACCTGAGCTGGCTGTGCTGGGGGGTGGCACTGAGCACTGTACAGCACCTGCCACTGCAGGAGCTTCAGAGCCTGTCTTTCTTCTCATCTGCAGGACAGGATTTGGGGGAGAGGGGCTGAATTTCACCAGAACTCAACAACACACCCCATCCAATTAAGCAGATCCCAAGTGTACACAGGCCTTCACCAGGCTGGACATCATTTGGACAACAGCATCTCTAACCTGGAAATTGTGCCTTCTTTTATCTTACATTTAAGAGCTTCTCATTATGTGTAAAAGTACCTGTGTATTTTCTGCTACACAATCCCATAGTTTGCATATTAAATAATTGCAAGTTCAGAATCATAACTCCAGTGAAATCAAGCAAGAAATATTTAAAAAGCAAAAGCAGTCACGCAAACCCTGCATTCTACTCTGAATGTGTAGATGAAGAAAAACAAACCTAACAATACAACATCATATTTAAGTCCACTTGAATTAACCAGATTTTGTAGACGGATACACTGATACGCAAATAAAAGCAAATTTTTACCAGGAGAAATTGTCTCTAGACTGCCAGGATTAATCTTTCTTGTGCTTGTGCAGTGTTGGACAGTTGACCCAGTGAAGACCAAGTAAAAAACTACATCATCTTCAATTTTATCTTCTTCAGTCAGCTGCACTGTAATAACAGAGTCACCCTAAGAAAAAGGACAAGAAAAAAGGTTAGGTTTACATTTGAAAGAGATATATCACACAAAGTAAAACTGTCCATTTCCATCTCATCTCCCCATACATCACTGACGTGTCCTAAAATTACATAATCTCTGAGACACTGAGAACAGACTGTGACCTCCAGCCCCTTTGCTATCCAGATCAAAACCAGTTGGATGCCCCAGTTCTACCCTGCAGCTGCACTGACCAGCTCTCTGCCACCACCCCATTGAGCATATGGTTAAGTCTGAAAATCTGGAAAAGATTTGGTTATTATTATTATTGCAGATTATGTAATTCTAATTTGCATACCCAACAGAACTTGTGTCATTTCACTTCAGACCTTCTCCTCCAGGTCACTCTGTTTGTCCTTTGGCAAACAGAACAATGAGAGAAAAAGCCCAGAGTTCCAAGCCCTGCTGCACACCCTGCCACGTCAACCACCTCCCATCTCCAGCTCACAGCTCCCTGCTCTCCCTCAGCTCAGCCTCCTCTCCACCTTGCCACAGCTTCCTCCTCCAAATTCAAGTCCAGTTCTTCTCCTCTGATCTGACCTGTCAGTTTCACTACCAGCCCCTGGGCTTAAAAACAAATATATGGGTCAGTATGAAAACACACAGGGAAGAAAAACATTAATTCAGAAAGCTGAATGGGACAGTGAGTCTAGGCTGAAGTTCCAGAGGCTGCAGAGTTACAAATGCATGTTTTGGGAAAGTCTCATATCTATCAGCCAGACTTCCAGCTGGGGAGAAAGGAACCTTGTAGCAAAAGTGTATGTTGTGTATAGTCAGTGTTAAAATAAAAACAGGTGTAAAAAGAAATAAATCAAGTTTTAAATTCAAGCATGACCAGTTCACATGCTGAGTTAAAAACAAAGAATTTAATTTCTAGCAAATGGATCCAGGATTGAGAGGATGTTCAAAACAACAAAAGCCGAAGTTTTAACCTACAAACCCTTTGGGCTGTGTTGTTTATATCCCTCTTTGTTCAAACTGTTCCTCCCTTCAGGCAAGAACATACAATGGACTTAAAATACAGGTGACATTTCAGGATGTTCAACAACAAGGCTCCTTGTTTAAAGTAGTAGATGTTGAAAGAGATTTTTCTTTTATTTAACTCAGGAATCAAGTACAGCTAGTCCAGTTCCTATGAAAGGAAAGCAAAACCACGGAGTACTCAGGAGAAAACACCTGTCTGTCCATGCCAACTACTCACATTTCAGGGAAAAGCAATTTAATTTGCAAAAGCTGATTTGTTTGGGTTTTTTTAATCAACAAAAAACATGTAAATACAAGTAAGAAACCCCAGCATCAGAGGTTCCAAATAACCTGAAATCTGTCTAAGACTTGAGGGGGGGAAATAATAAAAAAAGACAGATCTTCTATAGATGCCTGACCTAATTCTGAAGGTGGCCCTGCTCTGGAGGGTAGTCAGACTAGACACAAGTGAGGACCCCCAAGGTTTATTGGACCCAACACTGATTAACATGTTCCTAAATTATTTGGATGTTGGGATCAAGAGCACCCTGATGAAGTTTGCAGATGACACCAAAATCAGAAGACTGGAAGACCTGTCCTATGAAGAAAGGCTGAGAAAAACAGGTTTGTTCAGCCTTAAGAAGGCTTAAGGGAGATCTTATTGCCATGTACCAGTGTGTAAAAAGTTCAGCTACTCAGTGTAAAAAGGCTACTCAGAGGATGGAGACTCCCTTTTCACAAGGGGGCACATGGAAAAGACAAGGGGTAATGGGTACAAGTTGCTCCTGGGGAGAGGCTGAGTGGAGTCCAGAGGAAACTTTTCACCCTGAGAACAATTAGATATTGGAATAATCTCCCAAGGGAAGCGGAGGATTCCACTACATTGCACAGTCTTAAGACTGATCTTGACAGGGTGCCAGGGTCACCTCCTTTAAACTATACAGAATTTACCTGAAAAGGTTGGACTTGGATGATCCTCGAGGTCCCTTTCAACCTGGTTTTTTATTATTCTATGACCTCCAGCAGTCCTTTCCAACCAAATTATTCCACTCTGTATATATTTTAATTCAATTTATTATAGTTATTATGTCTAGAGGGAGCATGAATTATCATCAGTTGATAGCTAAAGGGCTCTTCAGCTCTAAGCAGCACTTCATGGTGGGATGACTTCCACTATCTTCCTCACTCCTCTTCTAGAGGACTCTCCAGCACCAGACTGAAGGAGAACATTCAGTATCTTTACAATAACTCTATATATCTTTTTTTTTCACTTGAGATTTTACAGTGTGTGCAGTATCTTCAGCAAGAGCAATAATGTGCCATTTGAATGCTGTGAGCTTCAGTTTATTCACAGGTGTCCTCTGAGCCCTCTCTTGGCTCTGCTGGTGCAGCTCTACGTGATGTGATCAGAGATCCCAGTAGCAACAGAGCAGACACTAAATACCCTCCTTCAACACACATCTCTGCTTTCCAGTTACTAACAGTTTTGTTGTCCACTGCTAGCTTGAGCTTCATTTTAAAAATTTTTATTTAAACAGTGTATTTCTTTGAGAAAGTAACAACACACAGAACAAACTCTTTGCTTTCCAACATTTTTGGATTTAAAAGAAAATCAGTTGCAAATGCAGCCAAATTCCTCCAACCCATATAGAAGACTTTCCAACAGCCCTATTGCATTCAGCCTCCAAAAACATTTTAATTGAAGTATGTTTATCTTTATTCATTTAATATTGTCCAAGAAATGTCATCTGTTCAGTATCACTGCCACACAAGGTGGTTATTATAACCCCTCTTTCATCCCCAGTGGCTAGAAAGGGGAGGCCAGCCTGCCAATATCCCTTTGGTGAAAGTACAGACAGATCAAAGCCATTCTCTGGAATGCTCCAACAAATAAGAATAATTTAATTTCAAAACTAGTTTGGATCGACTAATATTTACTTGGCTTAAAGCCCATTGGAAATGAAAACATTCCATTTTGGTCCATTCATGAAGGAGGTCACCCTTGCCCTGGTTCAGATCTGACAAGCTCTGGTTTCAGATAACTGTAAGGGCATGTAAAGAAGGTGGATGTGGCTCTTGCCTCTCAATACATTCCCTTTCTCCAACCAAAGGAGAAAGCCAAGGAATGGGTGGAAAAAGCCAAGCCTAACTGACCTTGGGCTTTAAACTATTATATATATAAAATGAATATACAGACACATACATGCACTTTCAACTGGTGTATCCCCAAACCTTTGGCTAAGTTAAGGCAGCAGAAATGCAATTATCTCTAAAAAAAAAAAAAAAAAAAGCCTAAGTGCTGATAACTAGACCTAAAAATCAGTCCTAGATAAAAAAATGCACCTGTCAGTGTATTTTGCTGGCATTAGGACAAGTCCATCTTAACAGGTATTTCTTTCCCAGTGCTGCAGCTAAAGATATGTGGAGGGTGTGTAGGCAAAGTACAAGCAGCTCTGAAGAATCATTTCTTTTTCAGACTTGGGCCTTTGTACCTGTTGAGACAAACTATTTACCTTCAAAGGCTGCTTTTTATTTTTTTTAACTAGGTGACCTCAGCAATATCTGAAAGTGGCCATGAAGCAAACAAAATCTTTAAGCTCAAAACAATTGAGATTACTCATTAAGTCAAAAATACCACCTTCCAAAAATAAGCAATTGTTCTAGGCATGTACAGATACCTTCCTTTTTGATTTCAGGCACCAGAAACCTGCCTGGTCTGGGGGAATTATCAGCATTTGGGATCACAAGGACAGTCCAGAATTCAAGGTTCAAGATGAAAACCACAAGTTTAGCCAGGGGGAATTTCAGGATATCAGCTCTGCTGGCAACAAGCACATTTCTCTACAGTCAACTATGAAGGGTAAAATATTCTTAGCATGCTTGGTGAGAAATTTTAAAGATTCTAAAGAAAAAAACCAAGTAAGCTGCATTTTTATAGCTGAAACTTGTGATTCTTTAATTGGTGTTCCCCTCATGGTTCACACTGGGAATTTTGAAGTGCATGATCTAACCCACTAACCACCCCCTCCAGCCTCCACACACACATGGAGGCTAAAAATACTTATGAAAATGAAACATGCATTAGATAGCAAGACTGAGGCACTCAAGCATCACTTGAGCATTCTGCTTTTAATGAGAAAACACTAATCACCAGTACCAGTGAATATGGTCTACACAGAGCAGCAAATTGCAGCTGGTGCCCATTGCCATCTCTGGCTGTTTCACATAGGAAAAAACTAGCCAGTGAAATCCTCCTGAAGGGAAAAAAATCCATGGGTTAGAGATTGACATCCAAGGAAAGAATCCTTCCTCCCACTCCATTTCCTCCTGAGAGCTCTTGCAGACATCAGCATTATGATGCTGTGTTGAAGAGGCTGGATTAGGTGCTGGATTAGATGAGTAAATGTAACCTGCCACTGTCACAAGTTCTGTTTTGTTTCCACTACTCATAACATGAATCAGATGCTTGTTGGGTCATTGCTTATTGCATTATGTTGGGACACAAAAGGAGAAATATGCTTTTGAAACAACTGGTTTGTTGTTTGGTTTGGGTTTTTTTTTGCCTTTTGGGAGCTCTAAATAGCTCTCAAGAGAGCTGCACTGTACCCAGGATGACAGCACAAAAAACCACAAAATTCTGGTTTCATCCTCCTACTTCAAGTAATTCAGGCTCATTGGTACTTTTATTTATTCATTTTTATATGGAGTTCAACTTGCTGTCACCCCAGCTCCTGCTCAACACAGAGGATGGGGCTGTAATTACAGCAGGAGGCAAGTCCTTTCACATCCTTGTGTTTTGAGTCCCGTTTCATTGATGGAGAAACTCATGGTTCAAACACACTGAGTGGTTTTATTCAAATAGCTTTTAAAGGCAAAGCTGCCTTTTCAATCAAAACTTTTTCTCTGGGAAGTGTGCAGGAGTGACAGCAATTAGATTAGACAATCAAAGAGAAAGTTGAGACAACTCGACCTCAGATTCATAACTGCCAAATACTCCGAAATCAGCTGGAGGATGGAAGTAGCAAATGCAAGGCAGCTTGAGAAAATGTAGCTGAAATCATCCCACAAGGAAAAAAAAACCAAAATATAATTGTTTATATTCCTGATGGTCCATTACCATCTACCTCTGCCAGTACACAAGATCAACAGCTAAACTTCTGTTCCCACACTGTCCCCCCATCTTGGCTGAGTATCTCAGAAGATCCCTCCCATCTAAGGTTACTTGGGGTTGGAGCACACATGTGTTTAACCCCCTGGAGAACTCCATCTGGAAGGGACACCCACAGCACATGGACATGTCCATGCAGAATAAAACCAGGTGCAGCCACATGGGCTCCTAACTGCAGAAGGAAATGGGACCTTGGGCAACTATTTTTAGAGCAACCATGACAGTGCTCTCATCCCCTGGAATAACCCTTTCAATTGAGTAAGGGTTGGATTCCAGTTTTTCTAGGTCTGACTAAGCATTCTGGCCAGGCAGTTGCAAGACAGGCACCAAGCACCATCACTGCTGGCTCATAAAACCAGAGGTGCTCTCCTTCCACAGCAAGAAAATGACCCATGTCCAGCAAACTCTTCCAGGCTGCTATTCCCAGGTTAACAAAAGCAAATGAGTAGCTCAGTGCTGAGGGGTGGATTCTGGGATGGGTCCTACCTCCAAAACATCCGAGTCACCTTCCCCCTCTGCCTTAGCACAGGGCGAGGTAGTCAGTGGATCTCACAATCTCAAATGCATTTTCTCCCATGGGAAATTTATTGGGGTTTGAGTTGCCTCTTGGTACTTCACTTTGAGATATGAAGCTAGAGCTTGAAACATCCATGATTCCATGATTCTATCCACCCCCTTTTGCAGATGTGGCCATTTACCTTTCAAGCTCCCAGCACAAGTATATAAAAGGAACAGTTGTGGGAGGAAGCCAGAAGTACCTGTTAGAGCAAGCTAAAAGCAGACATTACAGGCATCCTCAATTTTGCCAGTATGCACTGACTCAGAGGAGCATTTAGGAGAAAAATCACATCAAACAGAGTTTATTCTGCAGTACTCCAGTCCCCAGAAACAAAGGTAGGGCTGTGAAATCTGTCTGAACATGAGTGGCTCTAGAAATCCTTCCTCGCCTGGAGATATCCCCTTTGATAAAGGCAGTGACCTAGGTCAGGAGTGTGGAGAAAGATGGATGTTGTTCAACTGGAGTGTTGCAACCTCCTGCAGATAAAACCTCCAGGGAGAGACTCCAGAAATAAACAGAGTGGCAAGTTGCCAAGTGTGGGGTAGATTTGGGTCCTTTTTCATAGTGGGTGACGTCAAACCCCTTGATCTGCAGGAGCATGAAGCAGAGACAGCTTTTGTTCTCTTTAAATGTAAAAAATCACTTCAGATGACAACAAGAGTGACTCTAATGGTTTAAAAAATAGCGTTATTTAATAAAACTAAATCTCCAAAGCTAACTTGATTTCTCAATTAACAGCAGTGCTATCTGTCATTTCCACCTTTCAGGTTCATGGCACAGACACTGAAACCCTCTGTGATGGGAAAGATTTTGCAAAGCAGTCTCTGACCCTTGGGAAAATGCACACACAGACCATAACATCTGCACACAGGCCACCTAAAAAGCAGAATACTGGTACATTTTTCTGCCTGCCTGCACAGCAAAGCAAAATGATACTTCCATATTTCATTAACACCACTCTAAGCTAAATGAGCTCTGCCAATCCAGACACAAAGCCATGACTGAAACACAGCCATACATGCAAAATAACTTTACTTCACCACTTTTTTCCCCCCATCTCAAAGGTGAGAAAGAATCTGATCCAAAAATAAGATGAAGTTTAGCACACTAATAGATCAAAAGTCAACTCAGGGCAAAGCAGGCATGCAAAGTCAATAGACAATTTACTTCAGGCTCTTTGGGTAAAAGGAGTATGTGGGAAAATATGGACATATTATAAACATATCATAAACAGCCCTGAAGTGTCACCTGCAGGCCCAAGCTGATTCCCACAGATCCATCCTGAGACTGCTCCAAGCACAGCACAGACACCCCCAGCTCTGCAGATCCAGGATCCTTACAGATGATTGATAACACCCTTACAGGCACAGCATGTGCCAAGCCAGTGCAGGTGTCTGATCCTGCAGCAGGGGGTATTTGAAGAGATGAATGGTTTGAGGAGAGCAAGGAGGGGGGTTTTGACTACTCTGAACCAGTGAGAGCAGCACAAACTCCTGCAGAAGTGGGTACATGAGGAGATCCACACCAAGTAGTCCACATGCTTTGCCAGAGCAGGTCTCTGTGGGTTTCCAAAACAGCTCAGAGATGAATCTTTACTGAGCATCAAGATGCTGTTACAAGTGTCAGACACATCTTAATCCAGGCATCTAGGAGATCTCTACAGACTGCCAACAGAAAATCCATCAAAGTAACAGGATCTTGTTAGTGCTGAAAGAGACAGATGATTTATCTTTATGGGTACATCTTTGTGACACACCATTTTGCTGCACAGAGCCAGGCAATCTAAGACCAGGCTGTTAATAGCTCATTTGGCTCTATCAGTGCCTCAGCACAGGGATCCACATGCTCTGCAGCACTTCACTTCCAACACTTGTTCAGAGCGTGCTCAGTGCATCTGCTCGGTGCTGGCTGGGCCATGCAGACCATGCAGCCATTTACAGAACTCAACAGCCAAAGTCATTTCTAATCATTTTTAGTGTACAGAAAGATGTAATAACATTAACAATAACAGCAACAGCAAAATGGCAAAAATCAAAGTTAAGGAGAAAAATTAAAAGGGTGGGAAAAGTGCCATTCAGCCATTTCTGCTGCATGCAAGCATCTAGAGAAGAACTGCTATGATGTTCGTACTGCTTGGGTGACATTAGCAATGCAGTGAAGAAAATATTGATTTAATTTTTTCTTTGAGTTATTTAGTGCCAGCCAGATAGTTCACTGAAAATGGACGTGTACTTTGCTGCCCTTCATCACCATGGTCTGGCTGTGATACCTTGCTCATCCTGAAGACTCTTCAGTTCTTCACAACAAAAACCACACAATCAAAGCAGCCAATGCTGTCACCAGCTGCTTGAGTGACTGACAGAATTTCCTGCTCATTATTCACGTAGCAGTAACAACAAAGTTGTAATGCCTGGGTGATGTTACAGCAGACAGTATGAATGTGTTCAGTGACTAACAGAAATTCAGCTGTTTTTTGCACCAGAGAGGTGGAGAGAGTCACAATGCCTTGAAGATAAAGTGCACTTGACAACACATTATTTGAAACAATATCCTATCACTGGAGTGTTTCCACAAATAGCCTTGAAGTATCTTAAAGAAAAAAAAAAATCAGGTTTGAACACTAACATGCAAAGGCATAAGCAAGCAGAAATAGTGTTTTCCTTGTACTTCAGCCTCCTCTACAGTCCAGCAAAACTCTCAAAAAGACAGAGCTCAGACTGTGTTTCAAAGCATTTCTCTTCCTGCCAGCTGCAAAATATCCTCACCAGTTTTTAAATATCACAGGACAGTCCTCAGAGCTACTGCAATGACTGAGGCACTTTTCCAAGTGACAGGTTTTGCCATTAAAGAACAGAAACCATTATCTTGCCCAAGTACACACTCCCCTCCAACCACCACTACTACATATAGTAAACTTTTGTAGTGCTTACAAGAAACACTTTGAAGCAAAGATCCAAACCCAGGCAGCCCTGAAGGGAGCAGCACAGAAAGTGTCCTGAGACAGATCTGCCACTTGATGGCAGTGCACAGCATCCATCTCTGCACAGAGCAACTCACAGTTGAGATTATTTTCCACTTAAGCACAATATGGAATTGCTTTCCTGAGCAAGGCAGAGGACAAGCACTTGCAGCACAACCTTCAGAAGCAGAGGCATTGCAGATTGAGTGCAGGAGATTTGAATGGTCATTTGAAAACTTTGTGCCTTGCATCAAATCAACTTCATAATCACTGCTCTGATATCAGCTCTGCTGTCAGAGCTGCCTCTAGTCTAATAAAATGACTGTCAGCACCTCGTTACAGAAAATAAAGGAGGATGTGCATCCTGATGAATGAGATGGGAAATTTGTTTGGCAATTCTAAGCATAAGAATATTTATGGACTCTATATAAATACTATCTGCAGAGAAGCACTAGATGAGGTGTGTTTTCATATTCTTAAAACACCAAGTCCTGATCTCTGATGCTCATTCCTTCTGAGGAAAGGCAACACTGTGAGCCAGAGCTGGGGATGGGACAAGCTCTGCTTAGCATCTTTGCAGACACTAACCAGCTGATCAGCTACCAGAAGAGATGAAGAACCCTAAGTTCAAAGTCCAAGACGTACACATTATTTCACCCAGTTTTTATAAAGCTTAGTGTGAGAAGTAATTCCTTTTACAGTTTCAGAAAGCAGGTTGAATCCAATAGCTCTCCAAAGGAGGAGATTGTTGTCTCCTCTGCTTTTCACTCCTACCCTGTACCAGCTCCAGCATCTTTCTTCTGGAAGTCCTTTTATTTATAGTTCACAGGTAATGCTGCAAACTTGTGTTGAGTTAAGGACAGAATTCCAGACAAGAGCTCCAGACCTTAAGCTAGACCATTTATTGTTTATAGGCACATTCATATCCACTAAACAGGATCACAGAAGAAAAGATCAAACAGATAATTATGGGAGGAGGGCTTTGAAACCAAATCACCAGCATTTTTCATTTCAGATAATCTGGAAGAAGAATAATTGAGAAAGGGCTTCTGAGTTGCACTTTTGTCTATGTCTTATCCTGGAGGCAAACAGTGCTGATGCTCAGGCACTTCTGACTTCTCCAGCCAAAGCTGCCTCCAATAAATGCCAGAGTGCCCATCTCACAGCAAGTCCTACAATAACATCACCCAGCTCTGGAGAAAACACCTCACTCAGAGGAGCAAGCCAAGCAAACAACCTCACAATAACCTAACTGGGTAACCCAAAGTCTTCATTTAGGTACCAGAGAACTGAGAAGCAGCAGCAGCTTGCCAGGGGATGGTGCAGGGCTCAGGTGCCCATGTCAGCTGGAGGGATGGCTTCCTGCACAACATGGACCAGAACTTGGGAAGTGGAGGATGAAAAGAATCTGGATTAAGGACCTGAGTGATAAAAACTTAAAAGATTAAATCAAGCACAGTTTAGTGAGGAAACTTTTTCCTGCAGAATGAAAGCAGAGCCAGACAAGCTGCAATGTGCTCCTCTCAAAAGATGAGTTTATTCAGGCGCCCCAAACGACTTGAAAACCAAGCAAGAAGCAGGTTCTTCCACAAGCAACACAAGCATTTTATTAGTAAAAGGTGCCCAGAGGCCTTCCACTCATTCATAATTCAAAGACATTTTGAAGGTGGGGCAGAAAACTAGTTTGTTATTAAGAAGAAATCAAGTACCCAACAAATAAAAGACAAGAAGTTTATCAGATCCTCTCAACACAGAGCTGAACTAAAGATCAAGGTTGGTTATCCCCTTGCCTGAGGATCTTGAAAAAGACAAGACTTCAGTATGGTGATTTTCATGAGAAATTGCCACATCAAAAGCATGCAAGGTATGTTCTACTTTTTCTGGTGGACTGATCTCAGATATTCAGGCATCCCAGTGGCCTCTGTCACCATAGATGCCACAGAGTAAACAAATTCAGCATTAGTAGAAAAGTAACTAAACCACAGCTGCCATTCTCATGACATTTTACTGTAGGACTACAAAGGAATTTCATTTTGTCCTTTTGTCCCTTTGGTGGAGATTTCTGAAGATCATTAATTCCCTAGCAAACAGGGCTCTAGTGCCACCCGAGCTGGTTTCAGGCAGGGTAAGAAGGCACTGCCAGGCAGATGTGACTGCACAGCCCCTCTCTGCACCCATGGGCACAGGAACCACAGCACCTGGGACAGACGCTGCTGCCTCAAGTCTCAAGCCCTCAACCTCTCTGTATCATGAACTTTGTTCTTAAATCCTTCAGAATCTATTCAAAAGAAGGGTTTTTTTCTTAAAATATAAACATCAGATGTTATCACAACTGTTTTTCTCAGGAATAAAACACTGCATTTCAGTAGGACATGGTTCTGTGTGAAATATGTAACTGGGAAAAACATAAGCATTATCCTTTTCTTCCCATTTCAGATTAAAGCAGGACACTGGGAAATGTACAGTAGGTCATTCATTAACAAAAGAGAGGACCTACTGTACCCACATCCCAGGTTGTATTAAGAGAGGGTCAATGCATTCTTTGAGGCTTTTGAAGTTCATACTTCATTAAGTTGCATGACATTTTGGCTTGGAAGTGGGAGCTCTCATCTCTATCAAAACTTTCCTTGAGAAACTCTGCAGGTTATACAGCTCCTAAGTGGCAGTTTATACAAGAGACTCCATCCACAGACTTGATTAAAGACCAAAGTCAATGGAAGCATTTTTATCAATTAAGTGTTTGCCCTCCCATGCAATCACCAGTTATGACACATTTGGGTTTGTCACTCCAAATAACATGGGCACACCTTAGACAAACCATGCAGAGTAGGAGTGCTGTGATTTAAAACAACTTCATTCACTCTAATCAAAAAGGAAAAAGGAAAAAAAAAGTTTGCAGCAATACATCATCCTTCTCCAGCTGCTAATCTTTTCCATTTCACACCCACTGATTATTATCACCATGAAAAAAACATTCTGTCTTAAAGGCAGATCTAAGGTTGTAGCCTTGGTAGTAATCCAGAGAAGATGACAGTGCTTCCCAACTCATCCCCTGCATGTCACCCCAGTCCTTTCCCAACACACTCATCCAGACCCTCTTATGTTGTTCTTCTAAAAACTAAACAACAAAAAAAAAAAACCCACACAAAACAACAACCACCACCAACACAGCCAAAAACCCACCAAACAAAACCCACACTGATTTCAGAGTGGCAGGAGATGCAACAGGTTAGAAGAAGGATCAATAATGTTACAAAGATCCTCCAGCTAGCAGAGCTGATCCATGCAGGTCATTTGGGAAGGAAGATTTTACAGGATGCTGTGTGCAGCTGCAGACTCAACCTGAGCAATCACTCACATGCATTTATTCAAGTTTAGTTACAAATAAGGACATGGATGATGATCCTTGACCCTTCTGCCATTACATCTCCTGCTGAATTGTGGTTTGACCTCAACCAGCAGCTAAGCACCCCCGAGTCACTCACTACCCTCCCCACCACAGCAGGAGCAGCAGTGAGGGGGGAGAAAAATGGAAGGGTACAAGAGAAAAAACTCATGGGTTGATGCACCAACGCTTTAATAGAAAAATAACAGGAACTTTTTTTTAGTTATAAAGAAAAGGTAAACAAAGAGATAAATAAAAGCTCCAGAAAGACAACTAATGCACACAAAAACAACTGCTCACTCCCAGCCCAACCATGCCTAGCCAGTCCTAGACCAGCAGCCTCCAGGGCAACCTTCCTGCCACTTTCCTTGCTGAGCCTGCTGGCATGTGGAGTGAACAGCCCTTTGGTCAGCTGGGGTCAGCTGTCCCAGCCCTGTCCCAGCCCTGTCCCCTCCCAGCTGCTCCCTGGCAGGGTGGGGAGAGGAGCAGGAGAGGCCTTGACTCTGTGTAGGCTCCACTCAGCAATAAGGAAAACATCTCCCTGTTATCAGAGCTGTTTCCAGCAAAAATCCCAAACACAGCCCTGCAACAGCTACTAGAGGGAAAATTAACTCTACCCCAGCCAAAACCAGCACATGAATACTCTGCTGGAATATCAATTAATGATAACCTTTATAAAAATATCAACACTGGAGCCTGACAAAGCTCTCATTTTCTTTCTCTTGCACAAATGTTGAGTTCAAGCTAAGTGACTAACTTTAATTCATCAGAGAACTTAATGAATCAGAACAATAATTATCAACAGCATTTAATGAATCAGAGCAATAAAAGTCTCTTAATAATAAACCTCCACTGTTTAAAGCATTACTAACCCTTTTTTTTCCTATCCCCCAATCTCCTTCCTGATCTGGATACTCCAGTAACCCTGACAGTAGCCAGGAAATACCTTCCAATACTGAAGCTGAAATGTTGTCTTTTGTCAGTAGAGAGACACAAGGTGATAATCAGCAAGATCACTTCAAGTATTTAATAAAATTGAGCAAAACTGAAGCTCCTGACTTCCCACCTCCCATCATCCAAAGAGTTCTACAATCCTCCATTCCACCCCAGACCTGCCAGCAAATGGAATAATACCATCCTCCAGCTTTGAGACCCTGGGCTTCCAGAGCACAAAGCCCCAGACAAATCAGAAATAAGGTTTGAAACACTGTCCTTCATCCACTACCCTGTGCCCAGTAATGGGTCACCACTGAAATACAAGAGGGATGTGGGTAAAGCCAGTTTTAATTTAATCTGGTGTCTGTGCAGCAACAGAGATTTTCCTGACTGGAGTCTGAGGTAAGCAAAGGACTGTCCAACCACAGGGACTTTATTTTTCCACCCCATTTATCCATATTTTCCTGCACCTAAAGAAATCTATGGAATTTAAGGATCCTGTATTAACAGAGCCCCTTTTCCACAGAAAATCCACAGCTGCAAAGCATAATCTGTCTAATTACACACTGGGAAGAAAGCAACCCATGAGAACAGGAGCAACAGGTATCAGATACACTCAATCCAGCCAAGTGACAGTTGCTTTTTGTAGCCTTGACCTATGCTAGTGAAAAAGCTGGGAGATAAAGCTCAAAGTGTTAAAACCCTCCCCACACTGTGCTGATTATGGTTCTGGAGGTCACCTCTGCACTGAAGTCAGGCTTAAACTTGGTGATACAAGACCCCTGCTGTCATATGGAGAACTCAAACCATCATCACGTGCACCACAGTTGACCTTGTCACTGACTTGCCCACTCTACCAGCCCACTTCTCCAGGACATCCCTGCTGGCAGCAGACAGCAGCTCGTGTCAGTGCTCACCAGGATGCCCGAGGAAGGACAAAGGGGGGTTGAACATCTTTCCTTGAAATTCACAGCACATCAAGCCCCAGAGTCTGCAAAGTACCCTGCCTTTTATAAAGGCAATGACACGTTGACAGAGGCAGAGCTGGGACAGCTGCTTGAACCCAGGGCCTGTTTAAGCAGCAGCATTAACAGTATCACACCAGGCTCAACCTGCCCGTGCTATATTGGGGAACACTTTGGTGCAGTATCTCTCCTGGCACGAGCTCTGCTGCTCCACATGACTCTGCTGCTCTGAGCTGGGCCAGGAGAGCTCATTAAAGAGCAGTAAGGGCAGGTAATGAAGGGCTCTGGGCAAGAAACGCAATGGTTCCCTGGGGGACTAACTGAACCAGCCAGGGGACATCCATTGGCTCAGGAAACCCAGAGCTCTTGTCTCAGCCCAGGCTGCAGCAATCTCATTAAGCAGCGAGTCATCAGGCAATGCTGAAATGGGACAGATTTAATCACAAAAACACAACACTCATTATTATTACAGGATGTGTTTTCCACTTTATCTTTTAATCTTTACACTTAAAAAGGCCAATGGTTTCATCATTCCAGGCTGTGACCTCCCAGTGGTCACAAGCTCTGCAGCTGGTTTGTACAGAGCAGGCAAATGAGAGTCCAACAGAAGGTACCAAGAAAGATGCAGCTGGCTGTATTCTCTCCATGTATCCTGACTTGAATAAGACAAGACACTCTATCCTAATACATGTGGAAGTACCACTTCTTCCATCACACAAAATTTTGGCCCACAGCACACCAGACAGCTCAGGTTCCCAAAACACTTTTCCTAATGGTAAGGTATTAATCTTGGAAGCTGGCAATTACCACAGAGGATGAAGTGTGCTCTTGCTCTCCAACTGCCTTCCAGGAACTGAACTGGAGACATAATTTTGAACCTTCTCCTCCTCAGAAAACCCCCAGTCACGCTGCTGATTATGAGAACAATGACCCAAGTGGAGCTTTCAGGATGAAACTCATGCAGCATCTTTAAAACTAACAGACAATCTTGAACCTAAACTGTCCAATTAAGAGGAAGAACTCAAAGGATGCAATGCAAAGTTGTCAAGAACAAAAGGGTGACATCTCAGGGAAGCAATTTTTCCTGAGAGCAGACAAGTGTAGGGACATCCCCAACATGTCTGTATTGCCTGTTATCTCCAGTCGTTTGCTTCACAGAAATTAAATTTCTTATGGAGAAATTCACAGGATATTTGTTCTCAGTTATTTGAAAACAACCTCAAGGAGCCTATATGCAGAAAACAGTGCTGAGGTCACTTTGAAGAAGGAACCTGATGAGGTTTGACATTCACCTACCAATTGCCAAGCCACAAGACTCTTAGGTCTGCCTTTTGGAAAATAAAGCCACCAGGAAGATCCATTTTTCTTTGTTATGCTCATACCTAACAACTCACAATGACCTGAGCTGTCAATTAACAGGTGGAAATTAAAACAGAACAAACAAGACGACTAAATATTGAACTTGGAAGGTCCATGAGATACCCTTCTTACCCCTCTCCCCCTCTTCAAACTACCAAAATCTGCTTGTTTTGAAAGGGACCTAATTTGTGTATACACCTGTCCAGGGACAGAGGAGAGAGAAAAGGGAGTCAGTGATATATTAATAATATCAACTTATTTTAATTGCAAATAAACGCTACACTGAGCACCATTTAATCATTATTTTACACCAGGCTACATTTGAGCTGAGTCCAGTCCTCCTCACTACCACGTGGAGATGAGGACTTAACTAATACTGCTCCAGGACTGCACATGAAATGCAAACCCCCACAAAGGGTGGGAAAATAAACTCAGTCAAGAGATAAGACTGGGAAAGCAAAGTCAGCAGATTAGTTAAGTCATACACTGTTCAAAAGATTAAGGACAATTTTATCCTGCCTTCTACCATACATGTGCTTCTTTCACAGCACCTACATCACATATTTGCACATTTCATTCTTTTTTAATGTGCCCCAAGTTTAAATTAAGCTTATTCAAAGTCAAAGTGACTTGTGATTTAACAAAATTCAGGCAACATCTAGTTTCAAAACACAGTGTACTCCAGGGAAGCTGTTCTCCCCAAAATCAGGTCACACTATGGAGTTTTTTTAATCCTGCTTCAAGCACAAAAGTCAGTACCATGAGTAGAGAATAAATTCCAATACAATCATCCAGCTGGTAATTAAAAGTAGGCAAAACTTAAAATCTTCCATGGCATTAAAGGTCAGGATGACCCACTGTTTATGACACAACACTTTCCAACATATGGGTCTATCACCAGTCCTTATCATTTTTCCTTCCTTCCCCTTAAAAGCCACATTTGCAAGCAATTTGCCCTCCAGATTTTCCATCCTTGCATCCATCTCTACCCCTGCTAGTGAGGGCTGTGGGCAGGACCCTAAACCCAGGATGGCTTCACCAGCCAACCCTGCTGCGAGCACAGCAAGGAAACAGTTCCAAACCTGGCTGGCAGCTTTGGCCCAAGTTTAACACACATGTCCACAGTCCCACAGCTCCAGGTTTTGTTTGACAGTCCCCACGTTCTGCAACAAAGCTGCTATTCAGGAGCAAGAGGAAGCTTGTTCCTCACAAGCTTCCAGGGGGCTGACGTCAGGCAGTCCCTGCTGCAGCAGGCACAGCACAGCTGAGCAGTTCCTGAGCTGCTTCCAGTTCCTCCCTGCCACGGTTGAAACTCTGAGCAGAAAAATATTATCACAGTGGGCAAGCTCTGCACACCAGGATGCTCTATTTTCCACACAAGCAATTTCTTCTACTGGCTCCTCACAACAGCCCAGCCATGTACTTGAGAATGCTTCTGGGAGGAAAAAATGACAAACTAAAGGGGGATGTCTGCACAGGGACAGCATTGTGTGTCTCAAAACTGCTTCCAAATTGCCTGCTGGAAAGACAGAGGAACTCTGTGACTTACCTGAGTGTTAACCCTGAGCATCTGCAACTGAATTCAGACAAATAATGTCTTTGGGGAGTAAAGAGAAAAGCAGCAGCATCTCCAAAAAGGGTGGTGGGAAAGGGAAGCATTTTGGGTCAATAGTAGGAAAGAAAATGTGTAAAATTTTATACTCACATATAATGGAGCTTGCTGTGGATTAAGTTTCATGACCTCAGAACACTGAAACAAAAAAGATAAGTAAGATATTTTTATCAATTCATAGGTACTTTCACACCTCATTTTTCTATTTTTCTCTCAGATCAACAAGGAACTGGCAATTTATTTATTTTTTTAATTTATGTTCATATTAAGTAAAGACACTCTAAAGTGATTGGTAGAGCAAAGTGCTCCTGTTGGCACTCATGATATTCCCAAATGAAATTCACTTTCCCTTCACATTCATCTCAGTTCCTTTTCCTCCTAGCAACCCTCACTCTGTACCTGCTTTTTATGACAATTATCAATCCTTAATAGCTGTCCACCCACCAATTCCCACCCAAAAGGTGTCTGTAAAGATTTGTAGCTCTCTCCACTGCTGGAGAAGACCAATTACTCTGACAACTACTACCTTGCTCAAGTTAGTTTGGTGCCATTCTCCCCCCACTTCCACCAGATTATTTGTTCAATAAACATTTCAAAACTACATAAAAATCAAACTCTCAAAAATGCT
>JANHGL010022763.1:0-13050 GCA_024611195.1 Ceyx melanurus | reverse complement strand
GGAGTGGGAAGAGGACAACCGGCTGTGGGTGCAGGAGGTGTCCAGCGCGCCCAGCACCCGCCTGGACGTCATCCAGCTCCAGGAGCAGCTGGACCTGCGGCTGCAGCAGAGGCAGGCCCGGGAGACTGGCATCTGCCCGGTGCGCAGGGAACTCTACTCGCAGTGCTTCGGTCAGTGCCCACCCTGGCCCCTCCCCCTTGCCACCCGCCGAGGCTGAGACCCCTTACAGCACTTGTACCCACAGAACTGGCACCTTACAGCACTGTTACCCACACAGCTAGCACCTTACAGCACTGTTACCCACAGAGCTGGCACTCAAGACACACCATAAGATGCCCACACATTTACAATTCAAGGCAGCTTAAAATTGTCTATAGTTGTACTTAACCCAACAGTTAAAGACCCTCAGCACCCTCACACAGGGATGAGCTGGTGCCGAGACTCACTCTGGTTGGCACTGAGGCTGACTGTGGTTGGCACAGGGTCCTGCTCAAGCCTCTTGCCACTCCTGGGGGCTTCCAGATAACTGCAAAACATCACAGATGTTGAGGGAGGTGCTGTCACTGTCAGCACAGGGACTGTTACCACCCCCAGGTTTTATTCACTACCCCACCAGACTGGTGCTGTAACATAGAAAAGTAATTACAACTCTCTAGTAAATCCACATCACCTTTATAGTGAAAGAGGTGAAAGAGAAGCAGCCCTGACCCCCTCTGACCCCAGCATCCCCAGTCCCTGTCAAGGAGCTCTGCTCACTGGAGTGTTCTACCCTTTCTTTATAAAGATGAGCTGATCCGTGAGGTGACAATTAACTGTGCAGAGCGGGGGCTGCTGCTGCTCCGTGTCAGGGATGAAATCCAGATGACAATCGCTACCTACCAGACACTGTACACGAGCAGCACCGCCTTCGGGATGCGGAAGGCACTGCAAGCTGAGCAAGGCAAAGCCGACATGGAAAAAAGGGTAAGGGGACACAGCATCGGGATAAGGACGTTACCGATCAAACCTCACCTGCACTCACTTCTGTGTCCACTGGAGGGCACTAAAGATCATCCCACGATCACCAGCCTCTGTTCCTAGGGCTTAACTGCACTTCAGTTTGTGTGCTGTTGTACCTAGAACACAAACTGTACAGCTTTGTCCCCTCTTAACTGACAATTGATTGTTAAAAACCAAAGGTTCTTTTCTAAGATTGCAGAGCTAGAAGAGGAAAAGCGTGAGCTGGAAAGACAAGTGAGAGAGGAGAAGGCAAGATGCAAAGCTATTGAAAAATGTAAAAATGAACAGCAACAGCTGGAAGAAAAGAAACATGCAGAAGAGGTTCAGTTCTTGAAAACAATGAATCGAGAGCTGAAGGTCAGTTAACTAAAAAAAAAAAAGCAATTCCAAAGAGTAAAACTTTTTGCAATTAGAATTAACTTCCTCTTTATAGGAGAGTGACGTTCAAGCTTCAGGCCCCTGTGAAATGGTTTAGGGCACAAAACAGAATAAGAACCAAATATGAGTTGCCCCTAAATCCACATTCCTTTCTTGAAGGACAAGCCCTGGAGCAGCTGCCTTCATCCCCTGCTGTAGCTTGCTCTCTGCTGCAGCTGCCATCACAACAGCCCCAGCACCCTGGAAGCTGCAGGCACAACATGCTCCCCGAGACAGGGAGCTCCTGTCACTCTCCTAATTTGGCTTCAAGTTGTTTCAGTAACTGAGAAACTTGCTGTTCCCAGTTACTTTTGTCCCCTAGTTCATGTTCCAGACAGTGGAGAGCCAACTATTTAATTTAGCTAACATAGCCCAGGCTGCAACCGGAGCACTCGGACCCCTGTTTCAACAGCTTTTATTTAATTTCCTCTTACTGCTTTACATTACAAGCTGGGTCTTTCATTGTATGGAACCAAGGCCAGCTCTTTTCTTCTCAGAACGCAGCAAGTGTTGCACGCCAAGAATGAGAAGCTAATTTATAAAACATGCAGTAAGGAATGGGAAAGCTGGGGGGAAAGCCCTGCCCTGCTCCTCTCAAGCCTTGCAGCATCCTCAGCTCCTCACTGCGAGCGCCCAACAGACCATTTATCACTTCACAGCAATGTGGGTTTATGTTTTAGGTTGAATCTAATTTGATTTCCTGTCTCATTTGTTTTTCAGGCCCAACTTGAAAGATTCATTACAGCAAATAAGTAGTTTTTTGTGTCCTCGAGGCAGTGCTCAGAAGAGCTGTCAGAGCAAAAGGCTGCTGTTAGTGACAAAGATCTGTCTTCATGAAACAATCTTGACTTTTCACTTACCGGTAACTGAAGACAGTGTAATTGTATTACTTCTTTCTTTTTTACTTGAAGAGTTGAAAATCAAGAGCTTCATTAGTTACTGTGTTAGTTTCAATGCCATCTCAGCATTCAGCTCCTTGAATAGGGAATCTCTCTGGGACTTGCCTGTTGACACTCAGCTCAAGGACCTTCAAAGCAATAAACTAATAAACATTTCTATCTGTAGGCTGTGACATTATTTTGAAAATACTGCAGAAAATTCAGCAACAGTACACAAAGTTTAATACACATTATTTACACATTCACCAGGAAGGTGCAGGTCATTCTTGGACAAGTGATGGGAGTGATTTCCTTTGGTGCAAGTCAGGGTTAATTGTACAGCAAAAGCCCTTGTCAGAACCATCAGGAGCAGCCCTGGATGAGCAAAGCAGAGCTCCCTCCATGGTTACTGCTCATGGAAGAGCAGCACAACACCCTGCCCGGCACTGCTGCTTGGTGAAAGCCCCAGAACCAGCCCATTACACACAGCCAGCAGACGTGGGGAAGATCACTCACTAGTCATAGGAAAAACTTCATAAAGTTAATTTCCAGAAAAAAAACACCAAGCACCCAACCCACCCAACGCCCCCACCCCTGAAGAACACTTCGGGATATGTTTTGCCAGCGCCCTGTTTACTGGCCTTAGATGGGGATGTGGAAATAGCATGATCTCCAACTGCATAAAGAACTTTCAGATGATGCAGAAACAAAGAACGAGATGCTGCTCCTGGGAATGGGACAGGCAAGGCAAGCCAGGCTTTGAATGGGAACTACAAGTTTTATATTAAAAAAAGCCACCGCACACCAGAGCTGTTTTATGTAAAATTTAATAGAATAAGCAGTTATTGCTTATGTTTGTATTTTTTGTGCTTTGATCTTTGTCCCTCCAAGCCAGTTTTTTTCTTGTTCTTATTCTTATTTTTCACGTTGTGAGTTTCATAATACCGGACTCCGACTTTCTTGGAGCGCTGCTCCCTCTCCGCTCGTCTCCTCTGCAAACACACAACATGAGCAAATCACTGCCCACAGCCTGGGCTTGTTTGCTGGCTTTCAAACACTGACCTCTTCATGTTCCACACACCATAAGGGAAATAACTTCAAACAAAAGCTTTCCTGGTGTGGCTACAGGGGCAGCTACATAGCACCCACCCACGCTCTGAAAACGCTACAGGAGACCTTCCACCCTCAGCTACGTGGGGACAGGACAGAGCCCACCTGCTGTCTGGGTCACAGAAGGTCTTTAACAGAAGATGACAGAACATTCACACCTGGAGTTCAGCCTTCAGCTGCACTCCAACAGTCCCCAGCCCACAGCAAAGCCCCATGAGGCCCCCACTGGAGACATCTGCTTGTGAATCAGTCCCACAGACAGAACACTGCACTTGGCCTTCCAGTGATTCTAGAATTGGGTAGGTTTGCCCAACAAGCAGAAACTAGCGGCAGCTCTAGAGAGCGAGCAGCACTGCCCACCCAGTTCCAAATCCTCCCACCCCCCTGCTCTCAGCAGCATCAGTGGGTGAGCCAACACTGGTTACCCACAAAGGATTCTCCCCTCCTGTTGTCACCTGCTGGGCCCCTTTACAGGTCCATGCTCAGCTGGAACGTGCCACTGCCATGCCTCACATCCCCATCCTCACACTTGTCCCACCTCAGCTACAGTCCCTGTGTCCTCCCCATCATACAAGTGCCCAGTCTCAAAGCTCTTTGGCAATAATGGATAAAAACCAAATAAGAACTCTACAGATAAAAGCATCCAGCTCCATGACCCTGCTCATATCTGTACCAACAGAAATCAAACTTACTTCTTTGGATGTAAGTTTCTTGCAAGGCTGAGTGTTGTCATCATCATCATCATCATCACCATCCTCTCCTGCTTTCCTTTTTCTTTTGTTCTCTGCATTGCCTGCAAACAGCAGAGATGTCTGTGCTCAGGCATCTTCCCAAACACCCATCTGTTCCCAAGCCTTAAGACCAGGGTCACCATCCAGCTACTTCAGCAGAGCATTCCTTTGGTCAGATTTTAACACTCATGATCCTTACCAGGGAACTGCTTATGTCACCAGGAGCTGCTCCTGAGGAGCAGATTGATGAAAGCCCCACAAAAGTCCAGAACAACTTCACAGCCTTGTCAGAAGAGGGTTCTCCCACATGACTCTGCTCTTAACCAAGCATACTGGAGACTGTGGCTTCAGTTCCCCCAAGTCACCACAGTACAACCTATAGCCTGAAGTAGCTTTGTGCTTTTATAGCATCACAAACCCCTTCCACTCCCCCATGTAACATTACACCACATGGAGCAGCAGTTGCTCAGGCTCCAGTCTGCCCACAGCACTGCTCCTTTGGAAACAAGCCAGTCGCCTCCACTTTAACCTCACAGGCTAGAGGGACAGACCTCACACTACAGCCAGGTGATCTAGGGAAGAGCTGCAGCAAGGTCACCAGGTTAGCTATAGATCATTCAAGTAGCTTCAGGGAAAAAGAACTTGCCACCAGGAGCTAACAGACCTTCTGCCTGACTGCTGCTCCTCTCTCACTTACAGGATTTCCAGATGTAGATTAAAAACATCTACTCATTATTTTACCTCTATCTTCAGTTTCTTTGGGTTCTTCACACTTCTGCATGGATTTTGCAAACACTTTTTCACTCAGCTGCTTAGGGATTCTGCAAAGGATAAAATAAGGAATGAGTGTTCCAGCACCAAAAGTAGCCACCCCTGAGAAGCAATTGGCCTCCAGACTCCACCAGCCTGTCAGCACCAAAGACACAGCCTTTGCACCTAGAAACACATGGCAGTAATTTTCCCTGGAGTTGCAAGGCTTGTGCACTACACAAAGGGACAAAACAACCTGGAATTCTCAGTCCTCACAATGCTGGTGGCTGAGCTTTGCTATAGTTGGCCCTGCTGTATGAGTGAGGACACTGGCACACACAGAGACCAGCTAGTGTGTCCAGCTGGGACATGTCTGTGTTACTGCTCAAGAAAGAGCCCAACTAAGATATGCAAGGATGCAATACTGCTACCTGGAACACCAACAGGTTTCCCATCCATAGCTTATGGGGCAGCTTCCCAAGTGAGAACACCTTCAGTTACACTGGTGACTAGAACTTATTAGAATAATATTTAAAAAACAAACAGCTGCTTAGCCAAAGTTACAATATCTTTGGCTAGGCCAGATAAGCTGTGGGACAGAGAAACCAGTCAAGTGAATCCCAAATGGAGTGAGACTACAGCAGAACCACAATAATCCTTTCCCCCCCACCCTGTGAAATATTTGAGTTGAAGAACAGATTCAGAGACCTTATTGCTGAGAATCTCTTGGCTCTGGCTTTATCCAGGAATTTTTTGTATTTTGCAATCTTCTCATCCAAAGCCTTCAGAACAGCCTGAGAGCTCCCCTGGGCACCTGGCACAGCCAGCTGTGTTTCCTCCTCCACTGCCTCCCCATGCTGCTCATCCTCCTCTCCCTCCTCTTCCTGCTCCTCCTCTCCAGAGCAATCACTGTCTGTCTCAAAGCCTGGCACATCTACAGGAACCAGGTCTTCTTCTGAGAACTGAGGTGCCACGTTAATCCTGCCGAAGTTCTGCCGGACGTGCGACATGAGCTGCTTCATTTCTGTGTGACTCTGCTCTGCTGCTGGCTCCACACTGGGTAACACTGCCTCCAAGGTCTTCTCCTCATCATCAGCGTGGCTTGATGTCACAGCTACTTCCAATGCAGCAGGCTACAAGACAGAGTAATGAAGATACTATCCACAAAATCTGTCCCATCTCAAGAGAATTTCATTTTCTCTTTGGAAAAGCCTAAGATGAGGCTAACAAGGGGATAATTACTGACATCTGGCAGTCAGATGACTGTGAAGTGTCTCAGACATCTGTGAAGATGACTAATCTGGTCCTCACTAAATTCAAGTGAGTGTCACCTGAGTGACCAGACTTGGGCAGAAACCAAGACATGTATTGCCCAATTTAGCTGGCACTCTGGGAAAAAGAGCAGTGAATACCCTTCAGGAAACCAAGAGATGTGAGAAGAGAAGCAAAAGTATCACATTCTCACCTGGGGACCTGCTTCTGCATTTGGTGGCTTCACAAAAAATGGGATTCTGCCTCTCTGCCAGTCATTGAGAACCATCTTGCTCACAGTTTGAATGTCAGGCTCACCACCCTGAAAGAACCCAGTAACAATTCACATCCACATCTGCTGGACATACCACCCTCCCATCACCTGGAAGCAACAGACATGTTCATATTGCTCACAGGCAGTGAGCCACGTGCTCTTCCAGCCTGCAAAAGCAGAAAGCTGTCACACCTTCAGCAGCTTCCCAGTCCTAGCAGCAAGCTTCTCAAGGAAATCTTCTGCATCCTTCCAGGAATCAATTTTGTATGTCCTCCTGATGTACTCTGGTTTGGCTCTTTCCAGCACAGCACCGATGTGATCTTCAGGGCTCTTAATCTTTTCAACTTGAACCTGGAAACACAGGGTGGCATATCACCCCTTGGACAGGGTGCACCCACTCCTGAGCCCACCACACTGGCCACAGGGACCTGCCAGCCTCCCCATGGACACGTACCACTCCCTTCAGCACGATGTCTGTTTCAGAGTCTCCAGAGGGATAAACCACCCCGGGGCAGTCGATGAGGAAGATCCGCCGCATCAGGGTGATGTACTGCCACACCTGGAACAGCAGCAGCTCCATCACCACCTTCCCCACAGCCCTCTGCCCTGCTCTGCATTTGCAGAAGTCATCTCAAGAACTTGGTATTAACACACTAAATAAAAGCTGGCTCTGTTAGCCAGCCAAGACCTGCTGCACATTGCTCCTCCCAGATCAGTCAGTGCCAAACTGAACTCACAGGATCAAGGTGAGGAAACTAGTCACAACAACTCTGATGTTATGTGGTTTTCCTCTTCCATGGTCCTTAACTTCACTAATATTTAGGAGTAAAAGCAACAGGCTAGCAAATAAGATTGCTTTAACTTTGTCTTCTTGTTTACTGTGCCTGGCAGCACAAATAAACCCAATCAATTGATCTGGGAGAGCAAAGTCAGACTTCTGTCTTCAAAAATGAACTTAAATAACAATGTGAGGTAAGGATCTCTTCCTACCTTTGTTTCACCTGCAATAGGGGCCACATTGCAGACCTTCTTAGAGCGTAATGTGTTGATCACTGAGCTCTTGCCAACATTGGGATAACCAATGAAACCCACACTGATCTGTTTCTTGTCAGAGTGTAACTGTTAGGAAGCAACACAACATTTTAACACCTCAGAGTAAGACAGAATAACCACCTCAGTCCTGAACATTTGAGCACCTACTGTTCCCACTACACTGGAAAGCAAAGGGGACTCTCAAGTATCAGATCAAAAAAAACCAACACAAAACAAAAAAGATCAGCTCTTTTCTATCAGAAGTGTGAGGGTACACTCCAGATGTTTCTCTAATTGTCCTCATTGTTATTAACAGAGCACATGCATACATGGGGCATGAACAGATGTGTAACAGAGAATCATAAAAGGTCTCTTCCAACCAAAATAAGCTAATCATAATGATCAAACTGAGCTCAGAGTCCACCCATTCCCCCAGCATTGCCAGGGCACTACTGACCCATGTCCCTCAGCACCACGGGGGCTTCAAACTGCTCCAGGGATGGGGTCTCCACCACTGGTTTGTGCAGCCAGGGCCAGGCTTTGGCAACCCTTGTGGGGAAGAAGTTGCTCCTTGGGTCCAACCTAAAGTACCCCAGCACAGCCTGAAGCCATTTCTTCATGTCCTATCAAGTTCCTTTCTTCTACACCAAGGAGTGTCAGCGAGATCCTCTGTCTAGAAGAAGCCTAGGTCAGACAGTGATGGTCAAACCTGCTCTTTCTGGATCTCCTCAGTTTGACAAACATTTTGAATTTATTTGAAGGAATATTTTCCATTTTCTCTCAGAGGGGAGCTTGGCTGTCATTTGCTGACAATGTCCACAGTAGGAATGTACTGGACCCCAAACAGTAACAGAAGACTCCACACTGAACCCCATCGCCCTCCAAACAACAACAGAATCCCCCAGATTTTGTACCTTTCCAAACTGCCTCAAGAGCTGTATGAAAGCACCTTTGCCAAAGGGGTTTGTGAGGCTGGCATGGAAAGCCAGTGTTGGATACTCCTGGGAAAGGACAGCCACCCAGCGCTTCTGGAGAGAAGAGACTCAGTCAGGAGGGATCCTGGGCCAGGGAGGTGGTGAAACAATCTGCTGACGAGCAGAACAAGGCATCTCCACTCGGGTCACAAAGGCAACTGTCTATGAAAACTGCTCTACAAGAACCTTTGAAGCATTTCACCAACCCAACAGCTAGAAGGACAAAGCCTTGTTTTCACAAAAGCAGCAGTTTCCCAAAAACGCCTTCACTGCTGGCTACAGCTAATTAGCTTAACAATATAAAGCAAACCAGCTGGGGGGGACATGGATCTTAAGAGGACTAACATTTAACATACTCTGGAGACATCAGTTGAACTGTTAAATCCAGACAGAGGAAGTAGAGAATTTGTGGCTGGTGAGTGTTGCTCAACTCAGCCAAGCTTGGACAGATTCTCATCGCTGCAGCGGGGAGCAGAGCTCCCATTACCCCAGTCACACCAGCACCAGGACTCCAGTGCAGGATACAAAAGGAACAAAGAAGGTCCAAGGAGCAACAGGACTGTGCTTACAGTAGCCCAGGTAGGAACGAGGTCACATTTGTTCAAGACAAAGATGAGATGCTTCCAGTGTTTCTCCTTTTTAAGGAAAGATTCCACATGAGGAGAACGAGTACCGATGGGATCCCTGGCATCCAGAACTTGAACAACGACATCTGAGGAGTCTATCACCTGAAAAAAAAAAACCATGCAGAAGGATTTTACAGCAAGTAAGACAACCACAGTATGCACATGGAAATTTAAATCCCTTTCTAAACTACAGCATTAAGTTAAAACCCTCATATCCTTCAAGAACTGTTATTTCCCTGCAGACTGGTGAGACTGGGACTAATGCCCATTAAGCCTCCCCTCTCCCAGCTCCTAAAACTCCCTCCACATTCAGCCTGCACAGCTGGGTGGCTGTTACCTGTGCTCAAGCACCAGTGAGATGCTGGTAGCACTTGGGAATGAAAACAGCATCCAGACAGGAAAATTAATTACTGCAGTAGACAAATAACAGCGTTTGCCATCCATTCTGCAGTGATTTGATTCTGCCATTTCACAAAGGATTGGGATAGAAAGTCTGTTTTCTGGACCAGCATGAAACACACAACCAAGCAGGAACCTGCTGTTAGTCCACTAAGCATCTACAGCAGGGAGCTGACATTTTATGACTTGCTTTGAGCCAAGTGAATTTGTTTCACAGCTATTTCCTGCATTTTTGGCAGCATCTTACTGAAATCTGGTTTGCTCTATCATTCCCACTGCTTTTAAGTCAAAATTAAAAGGTTTTAAGTTACATGCAGAAATTCAGAGCAAAAAGTCAAGCAATTTCACACCTAACCAAGAGCACATAAACTGCTCTTACAACCCAGATCCACCCTCAGGCTCCACTGAGCAGAGGTGGCTCTCAGGACATGGAGGGTCAGAGCCCTGCAGAGCTGACCCTTATCAACCAAATGTTTTCAGACTAAATCAACTTAAGGGCACGTGACTGGTTTATTCATGACACAGCCCCAGGAGCCCAAGAGAAGCCACCACCCTCCCCTGCCAGTCCACCTCTAGAGCATGTGTTTTAAGGATGTTTGTTCCAGGGGAACAAGAGCTCAGGAATCCAGCTCTGTCAGGCAGAGATTTGAAGGTGGATCTGCTCTGCTGATCTGCTCTGGGTCCCTCCATTCCTGTCCAGGTACTGCATCAGCACCAGAGAGAGGGTGCCTGGCTTCAAGCCAGACAGTCAGCCAGGCTGACAGGAACACAGGCAAGGGAATGACAAACTCAGGACACTTCTGCATGAAGAAAGTCACTGTCTTAATGTTTTTAAGCAACTTTACAGCAATTAATGCTTCCCTAGGAGAGCAGTGGGTGGCTTAGGAGCTCTAAGTCACTATGTCACTGTGTGGGATTTCCAATGCTGTGCTGAAGCACTTGGTTCCTCTCAGGCCAAGAGACACGACTGCTGCACGTTGAATGTTTTACCTTGTAGAGCTCACCCCAGATTCTTCTGGACTGTCCTTTCTTGTAGATATCCTCTTGTGCTTCATCCCTAGAAGGTGATTGACAGAAACATCAGCCACCTCAGTGCAGGGTGACACTGCTGTCACCTCTACAGCCACTTGAGACAAAAAGGAGACAAGACAGCTGGGGCTTAGCCCCCTCCCTGTCCCCCACCTTACTAATGGGTGCAGCAGCCTTGCATTTGTAAACATAAAAATGTGAACAATGAGTGATCTCCCCAGTGCTTACCTCACACCAGTGTCTTCTGTCACCAAGTCTCGGTCCTTGCCCTGATCATAAGCCCCCGAGGAGGCTTCAGCATTCTCCACCAAAGCCTGCACATCACTTGCAGGGAGATTGGGTCTTTTCCTCTGTGCTTTGGGGCCAAAGGTTGTTTCAAACGTTTCTGTGTCAAGAATGTGAACTCTGGAGGTCTAGGGAAAACCAGGCAGGTATAAAAAAGCAGCCAAGCCCACAGGCAGCGTTGTGAGTCTCGTCACCCTCGCGACACACGGTGAACAAGACCCTGGCTCAGCACAGCTCTGCAACCCGTCAGGAGTTACAGGCACTGCCCTAACAGTGTTTGAGTTCTCCAGCTTAATCCCCGAGAAACCCAAGAGGGGGTGTTTAATAAGCAACAAAACAGACTGTGCCTGCCAAAGAGCCCTGCCTCAGCTCCCCCAAACAGCAGTGTCACACGCGGTTACGGCTGCGGTGACGAAAATCCAGCTGCTACCTTTGATCACTTCTTATTCTTGTAACAAGTGCACAAATCTGGCCAAATCCACAGATTTCTGTCAGGGATGATTACAATCAAAGCCATGGATTCTGAAAGCCTGCAGCACACGCCAACTTTCCTCTGCTGAAACCAGCAATTTGTTTTTGCAACGCACATTTTAGTTTCTTGTAGCTTTTCCCTTCATTTCTCTAACGTTTTTCAGACATGAACTTGGAAAGTTTCCTCACGAAGGAGCAGCCAGCGAGGGTCCAAAGGAGAGTTTAAAATCTTTCATGATTTTACTTCATGAAAGAAATCTGGTAATAACTAAAATTCTATTTACTAGAATGAAAGCTGAGTACAAAAAAAAAATATCTCAGATTGGAGATGAAACTCCTGTATTTGAGTTCACCACACAGCTGTGGTGGGCAGCACCCTCAGAGAGGGGCTCTGTCACACAAGTGTGAGCAGTGGCACACAAGGCAGAGGGCTGTGCAGTCCTCCCAGCAGGCTGCCTGGGGGCTTTGGGGGGAGTTTCCCAACAGAAAGGGATGTTTTCTAATAAAACCCAGATCCTCACACGCTGTGGGGGAGAAACACAGCATTTCTTTGCCTTCACCATGCCAGGCTCTCAAACACCCTCCCCTGAGTCACCCACCACCCAGAACACCCAGATCCCAGCCAGGGCCACCCAGCCCAGCAGCACCCACGTGTGGCTTAATCCTGTCGTAGAAGAGGGACATGGGCAGCTTCCTTTGCCTCATCACCACCCTGTAGGGGTCCTTCATGACATTATCCATCTCCTCCTGGAACTTCTGCAGGGAGGACTGCTTGATCACACGGGTGTTCCCTGCAGGAGAGAGCAAAGGCTGCACCCCAGCATCCAGCTTCACCCCCAGCTGCACTCACCACTGCTCTGGAGCCAAGACACCCTGGGCAGAACAGAGGATTTTCCTCCATGCAAACCCCAAACTGGCTTAAATAAGCCAACCCTTTGTCTCCCTCCACCTGCAGGGGGGACTCCCCTCAGGCAGAGACCAGCCACAGGGGTCAGACCCACGGGCAAAGCCCAGACACAGCCAAAGGTGACAATCACTGCCCTGAGGGGCACAGGAGGCAGCACCCCTGGCACAGGCACCACCCCACAGCCCCTCACTGCCAGCACTCACCCCACAGGGCACCAAGGCCACAATAAACACCCCCCAAACACAGAGTTCCACCCTCTAAGCTTGCTGAGCCTAAAAGCTGAAGAAAAAAAAACTCACCAAACCATTTAATATTTGGTTCCACTCTGGCAACTGTGCCCGGTGCCACTGTCGACTGGTACTGGAGAGGTTTGATCACTTTACCATGTTTGTTTCTGAGTGGAAAATGAGAACAGGTGTAGCCATGACAGGGAGCACCCCCTTGGCACCTCTGCTCACCAGACAAGAAAAACCCTTCACACAGAACTTATGACCTACGCTCCCAACTCTCCCGAGCCTGAGCAGACCCTTGAAGGGGGCTGCTCCTGTCAGAGCAGGAACAGCTTCTTGGGGTGCAAAAAGCACCCCCAGAATTTCCCATTTACCACTGCTTTCTTCCCAGGGGCTCACATGGAACACTTTAACCAGCTGTACCACCAGCTGTCACAGAACACTCACCCCAAGATCCTTTCCAAGCTGGGGGATGGTTTGAATTGAATTATTTGTTAAAATACATATTCCCCAGCCTGCTCTCAAAATAAACTGAAATCTGGCAAAACAAAACAAAGCTGCTAATCCAAACCAGGCCTCTCAGAGCCCCCCGCAGCCTCTGCAGCGTGGCAGGGACACGTGTTTGGGGGAGCTCTGCAGCAAGTGAGGGGCTTCCCTCGGGAAGGGGGCATGGGGAGGCTGAGGGGA
>JANHGL010022762.1:818-18371 GCA_024611195.1 Ceyx melanurus | reverse complement strand
AAAATAAAATTAAAAAAAAAAAAAAGAACATGGAGACATTGGCCTTTGCAATTAAAAAATAAATAAAGTTCTAAATATCCCTTAAAAAATCCACGTGGAAGTGAGCAAAGCATCGAGTCAGAGGCAGCATCAGCCTTGCTGTGGACAGGCAGGAGCACCGCGGGATGAGGTGAACAGCGGGAAAACCCTCCTGCTCTGTCACCTACCGCACGGCTCGAGGCTGGGGGAGCTGCATCCCTGTCCCTCCAGAAACACGTTCAGCGAGTCGGGGATCCTGCTCATATTGTGATTCTCATTAGTAAATCTGAATACAAATAGGTTTTCTCCTCCACAAGCGCCGCTCTGTCCACGTCGCGTACCGCAACGCCTTACATTAGGAAAAGTTAATTTTACATGACTAAATATAATCAGAAACACAACATGAGGCCTGTCAAGTTGACATGGTATGATGGGTACCTTAACACTTCCCAGCAGGTAACGTTGTTTGCACACTGCTTAAACTTGTTCGTCAATGACTTCTTGCATGATAACCAGAATATTAACAATACATTGAAGGTGGCACCTGGCTTCTGACATGTACAAATGCTTTTCCCCAGACAGATATTCTCTCAAAGGAAGATCCGCAGATTATTTCGGTGTTTGTTAACCATGAGCCAGCTATGGGCCCTCGTGGACAAGAAGGTCAGTGGTCTCCAGAGGTGCATGGAGTGTGGCCAGCAGGTTGAGGGAGGTTCTTCTCCCCCTCTGCACTAGTGAGGCCGCCTCTGGTGTTTGGGCTCCGAGTTAAAGAGAGACAAGGAACTACGGGAGAAGGTCCAGGGAGGATGGGAAGATGCTGAGGGCATCTCTGTGCCCAGGAAAAGCTGAGAGCCCTGGGGCTGTTCAGCTGTAGAAGAGCAGCCTGAGAGGGGAGCTGAGCAATGCTGAGCAAGAGCTAAAGGGCCCCAGGAGACAGAAAAAGGGGCACTGGGCACAAACTGGGACCCAGGAGGTTCCATCTGAGCAGGAGGAGAAAGTTGTTTGGTGTGAAGGTGTTGGAGCCTGTCCCAGGCTGCCCAGAGAGGTTGTGGAGTCTCCTTCTCTGGAGAGATTCCAAACCTGTCTGGACACTGCTCTTTTGGGCTTTCTGCTCTGGGTGCCCCTGTTGGATGGAGCAGGGGGGTGGCACCAGATCATCTCCAGAGGTCCTTTCCAACCCCTACCCTTCTGTGTTTCTGTGACTCTATAACACTAATATGTTCTGATACTTTCTGTATGCGTATATTATGGGGATTTCAGGCTACTTCTGTAGATTCCTGTGAGTGTCCCTCAACTTTCTGAACTATTTAATCTACTATTTTATGCTGATTATGTTAATCCTGATCAATGTCTACTGTGTAAAAACCAGATGGTTACAGTTTGATTGCTTTTCTTACACCAAAACTTCAAAACCTGCTGTTTTTAGGTATTTTGGACTCTGCAGGAAGTAGAAGGACTTTCCTTATGGGTGGGGAATCCATCCAGGGCCAGTCCTGAGGTGTTTTACTTTGACCTGAGCTCCAGCTTTCCTCTCACACCATCACTCTTAATGACATGCCCTTGAAAGAGAGGTGAGATTGTTACCTACACAAAAAGCTAAAAATACTTTCCCAGTGTGGCGTTGGAGCTTCCCAGAGCCTGAGGAATGGTCAGGAATGAGGAGCTGAACCTGGATCCTGTTCAAATAAACCCTTGGGATACTTTGGACGTCAAACTCCCCCTTGCTGGCTGCCTACGCTTTACCAAGCCTCACGTTTTCCCCATTAAAATATAGCACCTATCTATTTTAAAATAAAGCTATGCCCTGTATTTTAATTGAGGCTCTGGTCTCCAGCTCCCAATACTTATAATCAGATTCCAGTTTTCCAGCTAAAGCTGTTTATTGATGTCCTACTTTTTTCACCATCGTAGCATGTCAATAAATTGGAGAATAGTTCCGTATGTTAGATTTCCCCAAGCTTTCTGGGGAAATCCTTTGACAATTTGCTGTATAAAGTCAGTTAATTGCTTTATATAGCAGAGCAATAGCAAGTATTTAGACATATCATATGACAGACATTCAGAAGATCTTGGAAAGGCATATTTGTCAATAAAATGAACACTGGAAAAGCAAATTATTTTATTATGTGAAAGTTCTTGGTTTAAGCGGAGTTATCTTGATTGTCCTAATAACTGACATGCCTTAACCAGCTGTCTGAACAGCAGAGAGAAACAGCCCCTGCTTATTTTCCTGAACCTTCTCAGGACCTCCCCGTAACCAACCAGCAAGCAAATCTCAAGGTGCCATAGAATTTAATACAAAAACGAAAGTTCAAATTATATTTTATTTTAAGTTGGATAGGGCCATAATAGAAAAAGATCATCAAAAACAATGAAAAGAAATAATTGTTAATTTCTACAGTACCTTGAAACAGAAGCCCCTGAGAATAAATAGAATAAGAATACTATTAAAATTTCCTCTTTTATTATATCTTCTCTGCCAGAGTAATTGTTGCTGTGTCCAATATATGCAGAGGACAATTTACTAGCTGTTTTCTATTAGTTTTTAGCATTAACATATACAGAAATAAAATGAATAGCTGGCTTTTCTTTGGTTAATTAAATGACTGACAAGTCACAGATGTTGCTGCACCGACTCTTCCATATGATTTAAAAAAAAAAAAAAAAAAAGGAAAAAAAAATCAACCCAGGCAAACAAAAGAACAGTAGAGCAGCAGTGTAAATGGTCTCTTTATTAAGTGAATATTGATGCAACATTATGATTTTTTTTTATGAATGTGAATAAGGTAGAATACTTGTTCTTTTCCTGAGTTTTATATTAAGATTTGAAAAGAAAACCTGTTTCCTACATAATTCTCACAAAGGAGTTTAGAAGATGGTTTACTGTGGAGGTGACCTAATTTACAGGAGGTTCTGCTTCCCCAACATCTATCACAAAAGTGCATTTTTATTAGCAAGATACATATCTTTAATTTTTTTCTCCAATATAATTTTAATAGAATCTTGGTAGCTAAAAACCAGTCTTGAAAATAAATATTCCATTTCTATTCAATACCCTGTTTTACAAAAAAAACTTGAACAGATTTTATAGAAATATTCATAGGATAAATATATTAAACTGCAGCTCACTCCTTTCTCGCCTTGGCCCTACTTTATCTTCATTAATATTAGGACCCCACCTGAACAGAAGAGGGATTCTCTTGTCTGTGGTGCTGCTAGACCTGGATCGAGAGGGTTGACCCATTTTAATTTAATCTCCAAATAACTAGAAGTTAATAATTTTGAGAGTTTAGTTTAGCAGACCTGGACCTTCTGAACTGTCTGGTGCCTCTTTTGGTTAAACATCTTTGGATTTATTTTCTTCATTTCTTATGTTTCTTTTGCTTAGTTTGATGGATTTGATAATCTTTTTGTTTTCTTCCATGAGGTCATTAGTTCCTACGTACGGAGTTGGTGAGATGAGAGTTGGGAACAGAGTATTTCAGGCTTAACACTGTAAAATTACCTTAATTATGAAATAGAGACAGTTGAAAACAGGCAATATCCAATTGCTTTAAAAAACATGTGCAAAACATAGGCAAACATACGTGTTACTATGTGCTCAGTAAATTGCAGTAACCCAGTGACTGGCATCATCTCCCCAGTGATCAACTGTGATGCCGAAGTGGCTACAAGTGGACGAAACACAGGAGCCACAGAGGTGGGTCACCAGCACAGCATGGAAATTTGGGACAGTGAAGTGGAATAATATAACTAATTAAGCCAGCAAAGAATTTAAAAAGACAGAACGCAATTACTGATGATGGATTTTAGCCAGAACATTGAGAGTGGAAACAATATGCTTGTGTAAAGTGCCATATTTAATTAACAAGGGTAGCAGAGGTATAATATTTACATATTTGTAAAACACTCCAGGAGCACAGAGCCTCTTTTCCATCAAGTGAGACCTCTGGTGCAGTATTGAATTACAAGAAAAATTGAATTTACAAGAAAATCTCCCCACTTACCAACTTAAGCATTTCTCAGAGCTTGGACGTCATTTGAGAGTCTGAATTTTGCTACTGAACAGGCCTAACTCTGATAACCTTAGGAGACCCAGCTGGAAAGCTGCTTCGAGCTTCACTTTTAAGCAGCTTCTTTCATAAAGGAAGAAAATAGATTTAAGTGATACTTACCTTTATTTTTTTTTTTTACCATTCTTCCCCAATCTTTTATTGCATGGAGAAAATCAACATGTGCCCTCTTCCAGTCCATAACATTGCCCAGTTAGACCCTGCAGGGCTGAGCCCTAAAGTGACAGCGATTTCACCCTGGAAAATAAATAATTCAGAGCACCCTTGCTTGACCAAATCCATCAGTCCACCAGCCACCAATTATCTTTTATATGGCCCTGTCAATTTGTTTGAAGATTTGATGAATTTGGGTCACTCTGATCAACACCAAAGTACAAAGGCCTCTAGAAGTTTCTTTATATAACTATATATTTAATTTATTTCTTGAACTGAGGAGATTGCAGAGGTGGTTTCTGTGAAAAGTACAGTGTCCTGCTTCGTTGCAGGATGGCAAAGGAAATACTTCACACCCTCACGACTGACTGCATTAATTATGAGGGTGATGAATAGTGTTCAGCCTATGTAAATAAATGTGTGTCGGAGATTCGAGCCCAGTGAAAGTGCAGCTATGTTTTAGTGGACCACGGCATCATATTTCATATAGTAAAAGTTGTGAGGGAAGAGGAGTGATATTTATGGAGTGCAAAGCACTGTGGGATTTTGTGGGAAACCACATATATTCAGCTTGTCAGAAAACATCTTAATATTTACTCTTACAATCCCTAGGCTACTGCTTTCTAAACCTAAAGCTTTCATTAGCCCATTTACCAGATATAAAACATTTGTAAGTCTGTTGAAAGAGTTACTTTCAGGAGTGGCATTTTTCACAGCAAAACGATGATACCTTTACATAACCTCATTATGCAGCAGTGTCAGCTCCTGCAAGTGAGCCACCTTATCCCATTGAATTAATTCGCTATTTCCCCATCTCTCCTCACAGCCCCTGATTATTCCAGATTGTCCCCTCAGTCCTATTATTTCGTGTGCAGAAGGATCACACTTTCTGGGTACACGCCTCCCCATTGCTGCCCTGACCTCCGGAGCTGCTGGATCAGTGTCATCCTGTTGCCAACGCCAGCAATATCCTGCATTTTCCTAAATTATGGGTTTATAGTGTTACCCACACACCCTCCCCCTTCCCCGTGTGACACCCCAAGCTTGCTGTCCGAGGTTTCTCCCAGTGCCCCAAATAGCATCTTCTCTCTACGGCTCACAAGCTACAGGGGAAAAAACAAAACAAAACAAAACAAAGCTTTGATTCCTTCCTGTCAGTTTGGGTCTCTGACGATTTTATGATGGGAAGTTTTGCAAATTGAAAATAAAGAAGTATGTCTTCAAACCTAAATAAGGATGATATTTGTTTTGGTCAAAATAATTTTATTTTTTTTTTCTCGTGCATTGCATGCACAAAATGTTACATTAAGAAAGGTTAATTCTATATTAAATATAATCAAAAACACAACATGGGGCCTGTCATGCTGACATGGTGCAATAGGTACTTTAATACTGCTCAGCAGGAACCCTTGTTATATTTTTTATATGTTAGTAGATGTCTACTTAGAATTGATCAAACCTTTCCTTCTGAAACATATATGCCAACACCTCCACAACACACTATAAACTAGACTCTCAGAAAACAATAATGATGCTTATCAGTCACTCGCCTTGAGTTTGCTTGTGAAAAACCTCTAGCTAGTATGCTATTGGAGCTCTTAAAACATAGATCTTTTTGCTGCACTGATAATTCACTCACAGCTTGAGATTGATGACTATGTGAAGTCCATAAAAGATGTTACCACTATATTTTCTTCTTATGATTTATTTTATCATGTTGTCAAGGTTTGCAGAAAACAAGAAACAAATCAATGAATGTCATGCTTAAATATTAAAGAAGGCTGTAATACACAATTTTATTCAGATGCCTTATTCAATCTTGTAGCTCTGAAAAGGGTAGCGGCAGCAAAGCTTTTATTTGAATTACTTTTGGAAAAATTAATTTAGTGTGAATGTTGAATTGTGAATGGCAAAAGGGTAGCTAACCTTATTTGTTTAAAGAGGAGCGTAGAGTAACTCGGCTTGTTTTGAGAAAGGTTTTGAGAACCTGGGGAAATTCACTGGCTTTTCAGCTACAGAAACTTTGAGGCAGAATTGCTTAATGAGCTCATACTTTCTAAATTAATGAAAGGTTGCCTTAGCAAAGGGGGAGGGACGTGGCAGAGGTTTAGAGTAGGGTATTGGTATCAGCAATCCCTAAGTGCTGCAAAGCTGTTTTTTAAAAAAGACCTGTCTGCTTTCATTGCTATAAAATTGAGATGGTGGCTCACACCTTGGTGTAGGGGAGGGTGGGGGAAGGAGACGAGAAGGCTGTGACCCCTTGTAGCTCGTGAGCTGGTTCTCCCCATCCTAATGCCTTTCTCTGTGCTTCATTACGGCTTGGATATGAAGCAGCAATTAAGTTCACCTTGATTTGGGTTTTTTTGTGTGTTTTTTTTTTTTTAATAAATCCTTTTTTGTTCTTTTTTTTCATTTAAGGTTAGATTTTTTTTTAATTGATCATTCATAGGGATAAAAAAAAAAAAAGTCACATCAGAATACTTTGTACCTTTTTTTTTTTTAAGAAAAAAAACCCTAAAAAATCTTTTGAATACATTGAGTTTAAAATGGTAAAAACAGTGCTTTCCTGCAGCTTCTATCCTATATCCAGCCTCGAGGAAGAGCTTTTGTGGCCAATTCATCCTTCCTAAGGCAGTGATTAAGGCTGTCTTGTCCTAAAGGAGCAGACAAGAGAGGCCTGAATGGCCAGCTCTCTTTTTTTTTTTTTGTCACCTTTTTATCATCTTCTTTTACCATTTTATTTCAGCTTTTTTCTATAATCATACCAAACATGGGAGTTGAAAAAGAAGGAGACAGAGCAGAACAGTTTTCTAGTCCATCTCCTGGGATCAAGAGGATTGTCCATGTCTTGGATGAGTAGAGTCCCCTTCCTTGGCTGCTAAGAATGTGGGGAACACTGAAGCCTTGCAAGGGGATGCTCACCCTCGTGTTTGGATTTATAAAGCATATCTTTTATAAAACATTGTTGGTTTTGATGCTTTTTTCTGACTATCAAGTCTTTCCAGCTAGAGGTAAGGCCAGGTAAAGTACCTCACCTTGTGTCTCTCCAGCACCAGCAGACTGTCGAACATAAGGACACGGCTGATTTTAGGCCAGTGGGGAAAACTGTGAGTAGAGTTTAAATACATCTTGCCTGTGGCAAAAAAAGAGAAATCTTCTTGTAGCATCCCTGCTCTACACCTGACCATGCAGCATGAAGGGAAGGATACAGGTTGCTGGTGGAACACCAAGGCTGGGTCTTAGCCAGCTTTCAACAGTGTGGCCAGTGGTAGGACTTTCAACACTCTCAGCAGCCACAGGGAAAAACTGGGATGAGTATTAGTTTTTTTAATACTCCTAGGTGGACATTGCTGAGCATCACCATAATATTTTTGAGCATCCATGTCTTGAAGATCAACTGGTACAGACATGTGGGGAATGCAAACCCTGTAGTGAAGGAGCAGGACCATGCTTTGCTCAAGGTCTCTGATGGTGATCTCTCCTCTCCAGCTCATCTCCTTTTTGGAAAAAGCATGATTAAGCCACTCAGTGAACCTTTCACTACTGGCTAAAGCCATGTCTAATAAAGTTTTATTCTTCTATTATACTCCTATCACATTTGGAGGTAAGAATATGTAGAGTATGTAAAAATGTAGAGCTTGACATCAAACAGTCAGCTGCCTGCCCCACCATACCCACTTAAAAAAAACCCATTAACTGCAAACATCTTTTCTTCATATATATTTTGGGGGTGAATTACCTACGTGGAAGGCAAGAACCATTCCCTTTGCTGTTTCTCAAACCTTCATAGCTCTGGAGAATACTTAAAGTATTTCAAGGAACATTTCTTTCTGCTTCTCTGCGGTACTTTTTAGTGCACACACCTTATTTTCTCTCCAGAGATGGAGTTGGTCTTGAAGTGAGATTTGGTAAAATCATTGTTGATATTGAGATCAGGAAAAACCATCATTGCTTTCCCAGAACAGATCAGTCAGTGAGAGCAGTGAGTTGCTTTTTAATTAATTACAATTGATACTTTAATTTAAGACTGTAAGTGCAAACGAAAACATATTTTATTTGCACCTTTCATAATGTATCAGAGGATATTTATAACACCGTATTCAAAATAAAATGCATCTGATTATGTGCTTTTCAAGTGTATTATTTAAATTAACTTCAGAACAATTCTTGGAGAATAAAATTTTTAACAGAAGACCCAGTTTTAGCAGCGCATTCTCTTAATACACTCTGGTTTATTTATTACAACACAGGCATGGAAAGTAAACTTAAAATTGATCAGTTTTTAGTCTCCAGCTTTTTCTGTCTCTCCCTGCCCAGCAGGGTGTAAAATGACAGTCAGATTAAAACAACATAATCAGGAGCAAGATTATCAAAGATAGCAAGTTCAGTCCACAAAGGGGACACCAAGACACCATACGCTTGAAAACATCATTTCCCCAGGAAATATGGTACCTCCTGTCTTTACAAGTGTCACAGTATTCAGAGAATTGAAAGCAGTGGTATCTTTTTTTTTCTCTCTCTCTTTTCTTTCTTTTTTTTTTTTTTTTTTTTTTTCCCCAATTTATTTATTTTGGCTCTCGCTCTGGATGCAGTTCACCCATCTGCAGATGGCAAATACAAGCCCCATGCACTTAAATCCCATGTAAGTCTTCCACTGGAGGTGGGATCAGTGGTGGTGCCCCAGCTCTGTGGTAACCTGAGACTCCCTCCTTCGAGACCCCAGCTTCTGTTGCTTCCACATTTGCCAAGATCTAACTGGAAGTGCTGATTTTTTTCCCAGGCCTGAGGAGCTGCTCCAGCTTTATTTGTTTGCTTTGAAATTTATTTTTGAATTGTAGTGCATCTCAGCTATTCAGACAGGGCTGGATAAAAAAAAAAAATAAATTCATTTTTCACTTGTTAAAAGATTTAATTTACTTTTTTTTTCCCCACTAATACTGGCTGTGGCAATTTGCTTTCATTTGCACTGGGAAACCTGATTTACACAACACCAGCCCATGGATGTCCTTGTGAAAAACAACCTCCCGCCCCCCAAAAAAACCCCAGCAACTAAAAAACAACAACAAAACGAACAAATCCAAACCAAAAAATATTTTGCAGTTTCAGTCATGATGAGTTATCACTGAATAGAGGGTTGTTTTTTCTACCATTTTTCTCCTTAAGACTTTAAATACTGTGAGCTCTAGATGTCCTTTTAATATCTTAAATGACATTTGGAGACCTCTTTTATGAGTCCTTAAGATGTGGTTGTCAGAGGAGAGGAAGATAACTGGAAAAGTTTCCATTTGTGTTGAAAACTGTTACTTGAACTTTTCAGTAGGTCATCTCCATTTCCCAGCCCCTCTGGAAAGTCCAGGCAAGCTTCCTCACACTGTTTCTGTAGGAAGCGTTGTGGTAAAGATCAAGCAGCATGCTGCAGTGACCTGCTAAAAATGCCTTGGGCTGGAATTGCTTCATTGCACACACATTTACTAAAAATTTGCCTGAAATATTCCTTCTTGTGCTGCTTCCCCTTCAAATAGCTGGACTGCAGCTTGTGTCTTCCCTCACTGTGATTTAAAAATACACTTGCAAGCACAAATTTTGTGCTTCATGCGGTACAAATAATCACATTTTATGTAGCTAGCTCTTATATTACATCACTTCTTGGTCCCACTGCTTGGGTAGGTTTTTGCCTGGACAACACAAGGTGTTAAACCAGACGCTAAGAAAGTACTTGAAGGTGGGATATTAATTCTCCTGATACTAGACAAATTCCTTTTGACACTGCCAGACCCCAAGAATTTGTAAGGAGAGGCTGTGTCCAGCTACAAAGACATTGGTTGGATGAGTCAACTTCTTTGAGGAGATTGCAGAGAAGGAGTTGGTGGAGAACAGCTTTCCAAAGTACATGGAACAGTTAACTCACCCAAAATTTGCTGTAAAGAAGAACAAGCTGAAGCTTTAAGTGGAAGCCAATTTCCCTGAAAGCTTGTGAATATCTGGCTGATCTGATTCTGTTTGTCCATAATCACCCATAGAAGATCTTACATTAGTTCCCATGCTGGCATCTGGCTGCTGATTTAATGGAGTTGCACCAGTGCACTGAAGAATTAGAAGAGGCTCCAACCCAGTGTGCGTGTGTGCCTGTAGATAGAATTTTTAAAAATACCCTTATTTATACAATGACTACAAAGTTAATGTTTTGGCTTTCTTCCGGGACAATCTGTAAAAGGAATACTAGAGCTGGGGATTAAAAAGAGTGTGCAAGTAATGTGTAAACCATGAAATTCAATTAGTTCCTCTTAGGAAGCCAAATTTTGGTGAATACTGTAGAGAAAAGGTAGGGATAAAATGCCTAAGCCAAAGCTGTACTTAATAAGCTTCAGTAATTAGTTATAAATGGCTCGTTAAACCTGGAAACACATATCTTTCTTTTGCCCATGTTTATGAACGCGAAGGAAAATTAAGTATGGGGTTCACTCTTCAATAACTTTGAAGAGTTTCCATCCCAAGCCTTCTACTAAAAAGGGGTTTGGTGCTGTTGGAAGGTGGGCACAGAGAAAAGACACATGGTACCCAGCCTGGGTGCGTGGCAAACAAGAGGGTCTGGGGGGCACTGGGCACATCCAACCCCTGCACTTGTGCTGTTTCCCGGGGCATCCCAACGAGCATGGGTGAGGCTTTCTGAGAAGGGATACAAATGGGTACATAAAAAGGAGTATTGGGAAAATAGCAGCCAGATTTACTGACGAGGTCACGTCCTGTTATTGATGTGTCCCTTTTTTTACCCTGCATCCTCTCATTTTTGCTGTACCCAGTAACAATTTGATATTCGAATTGTATAGTAACTCTTCAAAATTGGAAGGGTAAAAGGTAAATTGCGCTGCACTGTGTGGTAGATTAATTGGCAAATGTTCCTGTCATTGTTTCTGCGAGCTCTGCATCCACCTCACTATTCTCGTCTCTGAAAGGGCTCCCTGAAGTCAAAAGCATTAGTGAAAATACCAATGTCCAAAAACAGAGCTGCAACTCTTGCTCTGCAATTCATCTTACAATCAAAGCTCCTTTGCTGTCAGTACAGGAACTGGAGCAACAAATGCAGACATTGACAATTCCTTTTCTTGCTCCCTCCCCCCAGCTCCCTCCAGAATACCCTGAAATCCCACTCTAATCCATATTGTGAACAGTAAACACTTTTGACCTATAAATTCTTTTTTTTTTTTTTTTTTTTTCTTTTGTAAAAAAGAAGTGTTTTCCTGGCTGCATATTCCTAATCTCCTTTTTTTATATACACTTTTTTTTTTTTTCCTGAATATTCATTACTTTTGAGAGATTGGCCAAAACCTGAAGCATTTCCAGCTCAAACCTGTTTCAGGGGGGAATGGGTCAAATTGGAGTTCCTTGATCCATTGTTACTTGATTTCTGGGTCAGGTTCCAGAAAGACCCCTTCTTCCTCTTTTTCTTCAAATGGAAAACACTCAAGAATTGATTTTCTGCTGGGAAACCAGCAGAAGATGGTTGGAATTTCATGAGAAACACAACTCTTAGGCTTCCCTAGATGGTGGAGCTCCCTCTTTTGGAGCCACAGCCTCTGAAAGCATCATGACTGAGTCAGAGTTAGCCTCTAATTTGTTATCAACTCAACTTTATTTATTGATTCATATTCCTTCCTGGTTTATCTCTAAGCCAACCATGACCGTTCCTTTCACGTTACTGCAGGAAGAACCAAACATCTCAATGAGAAGTGGTGAATGGGAGCCATAAATTGTGACCCAAGGCACCATCTGACATTTTCCCTCCTGATCTTTTACCAGGTCATCTTTGGCCAAGTTAAAAGGCTGGTCCAGACTGTGAGTACTAAGAGTGAGAAATACTTTATTAGGTATTGCAGAAGTGTTTGGTCTTTCTCCAATATGCTGTTTCCTCTTCAGACCCTTTCTCTTTGCCACCTGCTGTGAAATGACTGCCAACGTGTCTGCAACTCCTGGAGTAAGCACAGGACTGGGTTTGGAGTGTTTATGGCCTGAAAAACGTCTTCTAAAACCTTTCTCTGTAGCCTTGGACGTGACACTTAACCTTGATGCCTCAGACTCCCCGTCAAGAAGGGGATAATAACACTTGCTTATCTACTCCAGAGCGGGCTTTGAGGATTAATTAGTTAATATTTGTACAGTGCTTTGAACATAAGTGCTCAGTATTATCATTCTTACTTCACTGCTCCAGGCTCATTTTCTCCTTTGGCCTGATGTGCCTCCCTGCTTTTTCAAAAGCTCTTCATCTTGCCTTAGCCCTGCTGTGTCATGCCCTTGCCCTGCCTCACTCCATGCTTTGCACACTCCTCCCGTGGCCTGTGGGTTTGCAGAACATCTGCAGAAGGACCAGAGCCAGCAATTGCTCTCTTCCTCCTCCTCTTCCCTCTAAAAGAAACAGCATCTGCAGCAAGCTTGCGTGGCCGAAGCGATGGAAATGGTCACTCAGATTCTCCTTCCACTCCATCAACAGTGTTTCACGCAAAAACAACAGGCCAGGCCCTGGCCAATGGAGAAGCAGTTGGCTTGATGGGCAGATTGCATGGTCCCTTTTCCTTCTTTTTATATTTTCTTAAAAAGAAACAAATTTAAAAAAAAAATTAAAAAAAAAAAAAAAAAAAGAAAGAAGGAAGGGGTGAGGGGAGAACAAGAGAGAAAGGAAAGACCAAAGCCTATGTGCTTCTGCCACCTTGAAATATGCTTCTTGGAAAAAATTCTCACTTAGCTCCATTAAGAAGATAGTCAGTGGAGCTGGTAGCATATGCAGAAAACATTTTCCCCTAAAGCCATTTAAACATTTATAGTGGGTAAGCTTTATGATCTCACCCTGCACAACAACCCTGCATGTATCCACATGGACGTCTGTGTCTTGTTTTTCATTCTTCCTTTAGGAAATATGTCTTGTTCCTGGAGCAACTGCTGAGCCCTCCATGGTGGCACCAGACCAGCAGTTCCTCAGGCTGCCCTGATGATTTGGTGATTTTCTGTATCCCTTGCTCTTAGTTCTTCCCCTGTCAGGGACTTTTCTGCTCCATCTCTCAGATGTGGAAGTGGGGCAGTGGTCACTCTTTGTCCCCATGCTGGCATGAGACCCACCACACGAGTACCACTCAGCCCTGCTAGCAACCAGCAGCTGCTTCCCCCCGGAAGCCTCTTCTGTGCAGAGCTACCTGACTTATTTATCTTAGAGCTTCATAGAGGACAACTTTGTGGTTAAAATTTCAGTGAAAAATCTCAAGGATATTGTCATCCTGGCAGGATATTCTGAAAATTTGCGAGGGCACTGGTCAAAAGCATCAATTGGCAATATATTTCATCTCTTTTCCCCTCTGTTCTCTTGTCTGCAATGGATTGGGCAGCAACTGTCTTTTCAGAAGTATGTTTTTCCCTGCCCAAGAGCTCCAATTTCTCTTTTCTCCCTGTTAACTGCAAGAGAAAACCGTCTGTATTGTCTGAGTGTCTTTAATGTGCAATTCCACCAGCCTAATGGGCACCTGATGGTACAGATAGATTTGATTCCAGATTTGGATCTGCTGACATAAACCTTAATGCTTTTTATTGTGTGCCACTTTGGGAAATCCTGATTAACAGCAACAAAGAGATAATTATGCGAGATGAAGACAATGTAGTTGTTTTAAAAATAATGTATATCATACAATTAATGCTACTTTGTCCTATATCAAAGTCACACTACCTGCATTAATCATACATCCTCATAGTTTCTAAACATTAATAGCAAGAAATAAAAAGGAGAACTCCTAATCCCGAGGAGAGTTACAATAACACGGGGGGGGGTTGGGTTTCTTCTGAGAAGAAGAGAGGTGAGTAATGCAGGTTTTCAGCCTAGTTATTACAAAATGTAGAGCACATGAGTCTCTTTTCCAGAAAAAAAGAAGCTGAGGCCAGTTCAAGACCCCTAATTAATAATTAATTTCATTTAGTCCTGCATTAAATCTAGCTAAACATTTATATATTAAGGTGTTTTCTGAAATATGAAGCAGGGTTTCACCTGTTTCTGACACAAGTAGCTGATGTGAGATGCATGTGACATAGTTATTGGTGGACTTGGCAGTGCCAGGTTAACAGTTGGATGCAAGATCTTAAAGGTCTTTCCCAACCTAAATGATTCTATGGATCTATGTACATGAATGAGCTGCTCTGATGTGATGTGATAATTGTTCCTCTCTTTGGAAGTCAAATGACACAGGCAAATTGAGTGGAGTAGAACAAAGGTATGTATAGAGGGAGATAAACTTTCACTTAACCTGTGTAATACTTAAAACCTTAAAACTTGGTGGAGGAGCAACAGGAATTGTTGGAAGGACAGCTGTATACACAGGTCAGATTTTAGCAGTTTTTCAGATTAAGTATTTCTAGAAGAAACACTGGAAAATGCTCATTTAGCCCCCACGAAGGGGCATTGTGCTTTTTGGTTTCTTTTGTGTTGCATCACCTTGAACTCCTCATCAGGGGCAAAAAGGGACCAAGGACTTAATCTTAAATCCTGATTTAAGGATGGTGTCCCACACTGCTGGCTTTAAGGGGTGCAAGGGATTGATTTGCTGGCCTTCACCCCCCAGCCTCTTCTGCTGCTGCTGTTTGCCCCGGACAATGGTCTTGGACAAACTCCTGTCCTCTCCTTTTGCTGCCTGGGTTCTCCTTCAGCGTGTGGATTGGTGGGAAGTAGGTCAGCTGGGGTTGGGGAAAGGTGGGCCAGGGTCTTTCCCTGCTAGGACACCAGGATTTGCCATTCACCAGAAGGCTTGTTTCCAGATGAGGTTGGACAGGGCTCTAAGCAACCTGCTGTAGTTGCAGTGAAGGGGACATTGGGCTAGATAACCTTGAAAAGTCCCATCCCACCCAAATAATATATAATTCCAAATATAATTCCATTATCCTTTTCTAGCTAAATCTTTCATAAACCAGCTTTACATACAGCACTCAGCTTCCAAAGGCTCTCTTATTTATATCTTGTTCCCCCAAATACCCTTCCAAATTACAACTGTTTTGTGTCACTGGTGGCTTCTGAGCCAGGGGAATTAAGGGAAGGTTTGGGTGTGCTTGTTACATTACCTTCTGTGGAATGGATGGGGATATACCATATGTGCGTCTGCAATTAGACATTTTGATTTCCAAAGTATTTAGTTACCATTTGCTGAACCATTGAGTAATTACCACAGCAAAATTGCACAATCTGTCAGTACGTCAGCTAAGTGTGCTTCTGGACAGCTTTATATGCACCTTCACCAGTGCAGAGCTTTCCCCATGCCTCGTTAGGTTAAACCTCAGCCCTTGCAGAGGAGAAATTTTCTCCTGGCAAAGGAAATTTCAGGTAGCACCGAAAATACCTCCTTTTGCACACCTGCCCTGTGGAGGATCTCCTGCCCAAGAGGGAAAGAGCTATTTAAGGGAATATATTCCATTAAACTTGGTGGCTTTTTAAGGCTGCAAAGTGCTATTCTGGGGAACGGGATTGGAGTTGGCTACTCAGCACTTCTCGTTTCCATAATTCCCTGAATTTAGCACTTGTGCCACTGGCGGGGGGAGGAAATCTTAAAAGCCTTAGCCGAGCAGAAGGATTTCCAACCTGAGAATGTGTTTAGGGTCATAAGAGTAATTGTTTCGACTCTTTTTTGAGTCGATAAGGGAAAGCTTTCTATTCAGGAATGGAAAATTAAGGTTACTTGGAACAGAGAAAAGCAAGAGGCATCATTTACTGCCCTCCCTCCTTCTCCCCACCAAATTAAACACTCAGGAATCTTGAGGAAATTGGGTCACTAATATGGAAATTTTAAAGTATTGATAATACCAACATGACAAGTTGTCACTTTGCAGTATGTTCTTAAACACGACTAAACCTTAATAACCAGGTTATTCTAGAATAATCAGGGTAACAGAATGGGAATGAATGGCAGTTACTGTAATTATTCTAGAAAGAGGACCAAAGCAAACAGAAATTCTCTCTAATTTTATATATTCCCAATAGGTGCACATAGTACATCATTATCACTATAGAAACTACTTAGTAGTTTCTCCAAAAATCAGCCACGCTTCACGGTCTTATGGGCCAATGTCTGAGCTGCACATGAGCCGGCACCCTCTAATTCAAACAGAGGTAAGCTCAGAGCAAGCGGCAGCCGGCAAAACAAATTTCCTAAGCCAAACATATTAAATCCAATATATTTTTCATTGATTTAATAGACTGAAACTTTGGATACAACTGACACTTTCTGGATATTAATGGGCATTAGCGCTCAGCAAGAGGAGGCGAGAGCTGAAAATGAGAGTATATAGACGTTAGGGAAAGACGGTGCTACAGAGGGCTTTGCTCTATATGAAAGTTCTCTGTTGCAGGATGAAATCTGTAATTAAATAAGGTGCTCTGCAAAATTCTTCGGTGACTTTGGCCCCATTTTCAGCTAAAACTATTATTGCCATTCTAATGCTTTGACTAATAGCTAGGTGATCATAACTGAAAACAAAAAAAGATGTACCCACTGACAAAAAAACTAAAATTATCATATTTGAGAACAAAAAAGTGATGTATCTGCTAATAAAAAATTTGAATTGATCATATTTGAATGCAAAAAAAAAAAAGACGAACTGATAAAAACTGATAAAAAAAATTTAAATGATCATATATGAAAGGAAAAAAATACCATATCCATCTATAAAAAAAAATAATTTCACATGACTTGTACATAGAGACTCTTTCCATCAGACCTGTCCTTCATCTCCCCTCTGCCTGTCTGTGGTGAGGACAACACCACAGCAACACCAGCACATCCCAGAACTCACCCCAGGATTTGGTCCATCTGGGAGAGATGCAGGCATTGCTCCATTGTTGGCGCATGGAAGAATTTATTTACTTGTTAGATCTATTCTGTTTTTTTTATTTGTTATTCTGGCTTAATTATGGCAATGAGGTTGCGAGAATTCTGCTGTCTGAGATGCTGTACACTATTTTAATTCTGTTTTAAGGTTACTGATAAAACCTGCACTACAAGATCCTTCCAGAAAGTGTGTTTTTGTGAACCGACCTTGTTTAGCTGTACAGGGAGAGGGGGGCGAGGACGGGACGGAGGGAGGACAGATAAATCACTCTTTTACAAAGGATGCTGTTTGCTAATCTTCTGACACTGCCGCCTGTGATGTATGGTATCTGAGTTCCCAAAGTTTATCACATTAGTAAAAAATACTGTAGGCATAAAAACGGACCCTGGGGGGGGGAAGGAAAAAAAAAAAAAAAAAAAGAAAGATAGATAATACTTCATATGAGAGGAATGCAAATGATTTG
>JANHGL010022761.1:33055-52647 GCA_024611195.1 Ceyx melanurus | reverse complement strand
GGGGTTGGACTAGATGATCTTCTAGGTCCCTTCCAACCCCTAATATCTGTGAATCTGTGAATCTGTGAATCTGTGAAATGCTCTTCCTTCTCCTCCTTTATGTATTGATATATATTATAGATACAAGAGATCTTTTATTTTTTTTTAAGTCAGAATCTGAATCATATAGGTTGCTAAAAGTTTGGTAAGGAAATGTCTCTCTCACATCCTTAAGATAGTGCTTTCCCACTTTTTTTTGTGGTTCTGTGAAGTATATCTTAGTGTCCTGAAAACTATGCTAAGACCAGCAGTCCGCTATTTCCTTGAATCTACTTCCATCTGTTGGTGAAAGTAGAGATTGCACTCGGGAAAACTAAAAGCTCATAATGCAAATATTTAGTTTAGATTTCCTGAGAAAATAGATGTAGAAATACTGAACACCTGGCATGTTTCTGATTTTTCTCATAAATTGTTAAATGTCTATATGGTAAACAGTTAAACCTTTTAAAATTCTTTATTTAACTACTAAAACAAAGCAATCAAACTATCATACAGACACTCCACACATTAAGAAGGTTTTACACAACTAAAAGTTGTCTCTTTTTTTTTTTTCCCCCCTAAGTACATCCGCTGTTCCAATAAAAGCTATAATGCCATTCCAAAAGCCTTGCACCCCTTACTTCTTAAAACCACCACAGCTGTACAGCAATCTTGTGGTAAGCTGTTGTACAGCTGTTATACAACATTCCTTTCTGCTGGCTCAGAGTTTTAGACAATAAGCTTTCATTTCATAAAGCACATATACCTTATGTATAGGTTTATGGGTATTGCTATGTGAAAGTATACTGTGTATTTTTAATATTTTGGTGCCAGTCAATCAAAGAATAATTTTTGCTTCAAACAGCTTGCAATGATTAACATGGTCTGATCATGCAAGCTAAGTAATAACTGATAATTCAGCTGCTGACATCAGAAACTCATGAGTTTGATTCAGTATCATTTTGCCTTATAATTTTAAATAATATCTTCTTTAGAAAGACCAACTGTCACACATGGTTGTTACATACTACAGAGTGACGGTTTTGGTTGAGATTTGAATGAAACACCAGACTTCTTACTGTGATACTTTTTATATTTTCAGAGACAATACTTACACACTCTCCAGGAGCCCAGGTCAGATCTCTGGGTCTTCATTCCACCTTTATCTGTTTCAGTGCTGCTTTTGATGTTGGCAGTTATATTGTCTCTGAGTTTTGACTTATTATGATGCCTTCCTTGTCTGTTTAGTCTCTAAAATATCTTTATCCCTTGATACTCTGTCTCTCATTCTTCATAAATCTCCCCTAAGTCTGTATAAAATATCTATTCTTTTTAACTTTTTCATCTTCCTGTAGGTGTTGTCATATCCTACGGTGAGCTTTATGGCAAAGACTTTCCCAAGAGATCTACTTTTTTCATTCTGAGTCTGTTTACATCTAGGATATCAACCCTTTGTTTGATTTCTGTGCTTAATACAGTACACTATAAACAATTACCTTCTTTAATCGTCTCCTGACTGGTCTTTGTTCCTAGTGACCACAGACAATATCAAAGGATGTCACACAGGGCACACAAGACATTGGTCACTAGACAAATATTAAAGGCTCTCTTCACCTATCATGGGGCTACAGGTACAGATACGTTTCAGTTTAGCAGGGTCATTTACTTCTTATGATTTCACTTATTTTCTGGGCTATTCAACCTTAAGCACTTCTACGGTGACACATGATCCAGTTTGTGTCATTTGCTCCTGTAGGTATAAGCAAACCATTCTCGAAATACTGTTGTTCCCTCATCTGCTGTATTTCAAAGTTAGACATTTTCTTCTCATTCTTAGTATTGCTAAAGGTTTCTTGCCCTTGTCTTCTTTGCAAATATATTCCTTCCCTGATACATTTAGCATTTATGTTGGTTTTAGTAGTGCTTAATTTCTCACTGAAACTGTCTCTTATGTGAATGGATAGTAAAATAACGTGCTTTAGAGAGATCATAACTGAAGTGGGAAAAAGAAAGAAAAAACAGGTAAGGTAACTTTAGCAAGGCCACCAAAAGTGACAGAAAGTCATGGTACTTAATATTTTAATAAACATGGTCATTTGGAATCCCCGCTCTGCCATAATGAGTTTCAAACTTTTCAAGATGTATTTGATATTTACTGCTTAAAAATAGCAACCTTCTTTCAATGACCAGGTGGAACAAAAGCAGACTTTTTCACAGGGTAGATAACAGTTACCTGCAGCTTTTACCATAGTCTTTCCCAGTCTATGGGCTCTGATTCTTTACCAGCCTATTACATGAATATCATGAAAGAAAAATATTCAATTCTGCTTTTAAAGCTATTTTCCTTTGACCACAAGTAAGAAGAAATGGATATATGCCTTTGATTAGTGCCATGAACTTTTCTTCAAATTTCATCAAGTCCTAACACATTTCATGTTTCATGAAAAAAATCAAAAACTGTATTCCATCGAATTTAGGAAATAAAAACATGATCAATCTGAAACATAGCACACAACACTTTGTGTCATCTGACTTGCAATTAGGCTGTTATTTAGAAAATAAACAAACCAGAAATTTTTGGTGTATTTCCAAATTCTCTTGGAAAGATGAGAACAATGATCTCTTTATCACATTTCAACTTATTTTCCATACTGAATTATTATGTTATTATAGTTTAGATTTTTTTTTTGTTGTCAGATGATGCTAATTATTTTACTTTTTTGGAGAAGAGAATGTATTAAAAGCTGAGGATTGATGCTTTTATTTTATGTTTTTCTTAGATTAAAAAAAAAAAGTCTTTGGTTTTTTTTTTTTTGTAGGATTCTGAGATTACATCTGCTCTAATTGTGATTTAATTGACACTGAACAGTGCCAGCTGTCCAGTGTGAAAGAAAACTATTATCAGGTCTGGCAGAAGAAAGGAAAGTTCTGTTCTGTGAAATTATGAGATTCAAGTTTACAGAATTTGTATTTGCTCTTCCCCAAAGAGAACAGAATATGTCATGCCTACCTGAACTGGTACAATTCCCTCTGATCAGAAACAGTGACTTGAATCACAATCTTATTCCTTCATAAGAATGCTCTGAGGAATTTTGTTCCAAAGATAACTTTTGATCTTGACAAAACTGACTTTTCTGCTGATGTGTGGTTTGGGACTTACAATGACACAATATGAATGAATACAGCTCAAATTAACTAGCATCACCAGTATTCACAACCTCAGAGGACTGATCAAAAAAAATTATTTTTATATTCTGACCTTTGAGAAGATTTCAGAAAGCCAGGATTCAATCCCAGGATAAAACACAGTGGGAGAAGACCATGATAACAGTGTTATTGTCAAAGTTTTCAATCTCTTCCACTGGAACCCTTAGACACTTCAGATTAAATAGTCTTTGAATGCCCAGTGGCAAACTGGTGCATACCTTAATCCATCTTTCAAATTCACAGATAGAGAATATGGCTAATAGCTAACACACAGCTTAGATAACATATAGCTAAGACAACAGCTCTAAAACATTTGTTTTTTATCTTAGACTATTTTTATTCCCCAAAGTTCTATGTTCTCAATATGTTTTTCCCTGTGTATGCTGGCTTTACAGACAAAATATAACCTCCCGTGTCTATCAGCTTACATTCCTGGTCCAAATTATTAGCAGACCTTACAACTAGAGAAGCAATGTTGCTAAACAGACCCAGATGGTGTCTTCTTAGAGTCAAAAGTTTATAGGCATGAAGAGCTGTTATTTTTCATATCTGTGTAGTGGTCTAAAGAAGGCAGAGGAATCAAAAGATAAGAGGGATGAAGAGTTCAGGCTGACCTCTGTGCCTTTTTCTACTGAAGACACCTTATGAGGAAAAATGAGAGGCTGTAATAAGAGGTTGATGCTACTGGTGTACCATAAATGGAAAGAGTGAACAAATGAGTCTGGTCTATGCAAAAAGAATCCCCAAACTCCAGATAAATCCTTTGTCCAGTTTCTATGTCAAAGCCACCCTTCATAACCAAGAATTATTTCATTTTTTAATTTTCTTTTTTAACCCTCAATGCAGCAACAGCAGTTTGCAGATAGTATTTTCTTTGTGTACCTTCTACCAGGGTAAGAGTTATTACCATTTTAGTAAGGTGGTCTTCCTAACATCATTTCAACATTTTAGCAGAGTGAAGATTAGGACAGCTCCTTGGTAGTGATGGATGCAGAATCTAGTTTCAGGAACAGCCTCTGGTTTGTGGATCACAGTAGTCCTTCATAATTTCTCTGAGATTATGAGAATGTATAAGCAACTTTTTTTATCCCTGATCTGAATGTTGATTTGATTCTTTCACCTGTACCAATTCCTTAATTAACACCTTGGATATTGTATTCCCCTACTTCCTGAACACTTAGATAGGAATATGCCGCATTTCAAAGTTTCTCACATTTCCCTGATCCCAATCTCCTTATCTGTTGTTACAAAGCCCAGTAAAAAATAGAGGCAAGACATGTAGATATCTTCTCAGATTATTTATCCTTGGATGTTACTGGTTCACCACAGCTTTTGTCATGGAGATATTTCAGTTTGTACTTCAGCAACTTGTAGGATACTAAGCTCACCTATGTGTCAGTGCTGGCCCCCACTTGAGAATCTCATTATCACTACTTCCATAGTTTTTATTTTTATATAAGCATTTACTTAGTTGAATATTATTTCTTGCTAAAGAAGTTACTCTTCCTTTTCACACCTGAATTTTCCTTTATTCTTTTTCTAACTGAAGAAAACAACAAAAATGAAGACTCAGAAAATAACAAAAAATGAAATGGTGTTCTGTGTTAAAACTTGTTCTTATTTTAATACTATTGGTAATTCAATTAACTGAGGCACATTCATATAAAAGGTAGAAAATAAAAAAAAAAAAAATCCTTCTATGTCTTATTGATTTATATTGACTTTTTTGTGTTTTAAATTGTTGAATTACTTTATATTGGCTCCTGAGAAATTTTGCTAGTGATCTGTTAAAAATTATTTTAAGTGTGTTAAAGTGTTAAGATCACACTTCTGTTACAAAAGCAGAAGCAGACACACAAGCTACATGTGGGGATTACCAGATGCTTTCATTTCAAAGGAATTAGTTTTTCATTCCCACCACATTACCCCACATAACCATTACTTGCCTAAGGTCAAACCTAAACCCCACTTCATGTCATTCCTCAAATTCAGAAGGGCTCTGTGAAGCTAAGCCCCTTAGAAGGAAAGGCAGAAGAGAAAGAGGATTTCAAGTCTTTGTTAGCCCCACTCTTGGCAGAAAGTTTAAGCAGTTAATGAAAAATCTGAGTTATGAAATATATTAATAAGTCCTCAGAAAACAAAAAATTGACTGCCGAACCTGGCTGTTCTTATCAACTCATAGACCATGGACCATAAAGTGTTTCCACCCAGCATAATTTTCTTTCTTTTAGGATGGAGACTTAGACACAGTGGCTTGAAGCTCTGGGAAGTCAGGCTTCAGCTTTTATTGGTCATGACTACAGTATGGAATATGAGTGGAAAATTATGGTGAGGCTTCAGTGTTAGGTAGACTATTCAAGGTTCATTTTTGCTCATGTCAGTACCACTCTCTTCTGCCATGCAGACCTTTTCTCCGTTAAGCCTGTAGTTTAGACCACTATAAGGAAATTACATCCATACATCTATCATTAGGCATTTTCTGAAAGTTTAAAGCTTCCACCAAAATGTTTCAAACGAATCTTCTTCATATACAGAGACAGATTAAAAAAAAAAAAAAAAAAAAAGTGGTCTCCCAGGACCACGATCCAGAGTTTGCTGAAGTGAAAGAGAAGTCCTCCTTGATTTCAGTCCCTAAGGTAGAAATATAATTGAAGGCAGCATCTGCTGCAGAAGCTGTCTATACTTTGTGCTATTATGGAGATTTCTGGAACATATGGGATGAATTTATTTTTATGAAAACTCACTGTATCAGAAGCCTTGATAAATAAGGTATAGCTAGAGCAGGATTGAATATTCCTAGCAAATGCCTGATTCTTCTTTATTTCTTTTCTTTTTTTTTTTTTTTTTTTACTTGCAGGATGAAAAGATCTGCTGTGCCTGGGAAGTTAGGTGGGTGGCAGGACAGAACCAGATGTTTGCTAAACCCTCACTGATGTTTTTTCTCTATATTTTTATTAGGATGGAAGCTGAAACAGTTCCTAGTCTGAAAGTTTGGGTGTGGAACTTCTTTTTATGGATAGATTGAGCAACACTTGTCAGGTGTATTATTTTTAAAGCTATGGAAAGCTTGAATTAATTAGAGGAAATGGATTAACTCAGGATCTTTGATATTTTAAAAGAAAACTACTTAACTCACTTGGAGTTTGCTCTGCTCTTATCTTGTAAATATTACTACATAGTGATGACAAATGATAAAATAAAATTAGATTTTTATATGCAGGGATTTATTCCTTCACCATCTTCCAAAGACACTTTTTGGGAGTTTGTTCTGTTTCTAAACCTCCTCCTCTGGAATCATCCTGAAAGGATTATTCAGTACTCCATTGAGATCCACACTTCACAGTGTACAAGATATTAGAAAAGTGTTCTTTCCAGTTTCTATTTACCTGCTATTATCTTCATGATAGATGTCTTGTACATCATAGACATATGAAAGATCCTGTCTATCACCATGAGGATCAAATCCTCACCTGTCTGTACCAAGCAGTACATTGTTAGAAGCCATAAGCAAGGCTTTTGGCTTGAAGTTTTGGATCAAGACTTGCCAAAGCATTATACTTTCCTTTTTTTCACAATATTCAGCCCAACACTTCAATCTCCTGTAAGCAAAGGTTTACTGCGACCTAGAGGTTAACTGCATTTCCTTTGATCTGAATAAGGATATTTGAGTGCCATGAACTGTAATGCTAATGAGCATAATGCAACACGTCTATGGGTAGGAAAATAATTTTCTTTATTATAGCAATCACTAGAAGAAAGTGTATGGACTGAACTACTTGAGAAGTCATCTCTATTATATATTAATATACATGTGGTTTTTGAACTTAAATATTTGGGGTTTGTTATGAATCTCATAATTATTTTTTGAAGTGAATTATAACTTTCCTTTGTTATGAAAGAGGAAGCAGGTATGCAAAAATCAGGCAGCAAGTTACATTTTCATAGATTATACTAAGGTGAGAGTACACTTTTGAATTATTATTTTTTTGTGGTTACAAAGTTTTGACTTACTGGATGACCTGCTTTCCATTTTCTTTTCTTTTTTTTTTTCTTATGTTTAGCCTGAACAAAGTGTTTAATTTCATCTAGGCACTGTTTTTATTGATTTGATTTTATTTGGTTTAGTTTAGCTTAGTTTTTATTTTTTATTTTAATTTATTTCATTTAGGTTTAGTTTTTAGAAAAGGGAAAAGTCTGCAGGCAGACAAGGCAGAAGCACTGACAATTATTTGGCCATAAAAACTGATGCTTCACAAATTTATTGCTCTTCCCTGGAGCATCCAAAGAAGATGGGTCACATTTTTCTACCTGAAGTTCCCAAGGCATTTGCTTGGGAAAGTCCATCAAGGGTCTTCAAAAATCCACGCAGAAAATGAGGGACCAAGTCCAAGGTCCTGCTGCTGCTCCTGCAGAGTGGCCGTGGGAGAAACACGGAGACAGCTCCTTGGGAAGGTCTGCTGGTGGAGAAACAATGGCAGCTCTGTAAGCACTGCTGGATCCGAGCTGCTTTTCCTGATGGAAACATCCCGGGGGCAGGACAGACCTTTGGAAAGCTCAGCTCGGGGACCAGCAGCACTGATGGAACGTCCAGAGGTGTCGGCAGGGAGCCGGGAAGGTCACTTCTGTCACTGGCTCCATGGCACGAGGCTGCTCGACCTGAAAAGGGAACTGTTTCCAACCTGGATGGCAGCAGGAAGCTCAATAAAGGACAATTATTCCCTATTTTTTTAACCTCATGGCCTAGAGGCTCCAGCTGATGGCATTAGTTGTGAGTTGGAGGCGTCGACGAGGAGGAGGTGGCTGGTCCTGAGCATCTCTTTGCCACAGGGTGCTGCAGCCACTACAACTGATGGCTCTCAGGAGCATCCCTGGCACCCCACACCTTACCTGCTGCTGCCAAACCTCTCCTCAAGCCCTCGCTGACTTGCCAACTCCTCCGAAAACCAGCCTTGTAGAAGAAACCGAGTTGTTTTCTGCCCATGTAGCATCCTGTTGGAGCACCACGAAGGTGGGCAGGGAGAGCCTGGGGCATAGCAAGGGCAGGACTGGAAGTGGAGCACGGGCAGTCCCTCCTGCAGCCTCATGGGCCTGGCCAGGCTGCACAAAGTCCTTTAAACAGGTTTATCACAGGAACTGCTGGTTTGTGTTTTCCTCTAGGCCACTTCCTTCGGCTCTCCAGCCCGTGGAGCGGGTCCGGAATTATTTGCAGAGACTGAAGGTGAAATTCTCAGAAGACCAAACCGCAGCCAGCAAAACGAGCTGGTTGGGTAACTAATCAACAACAAAACCAACTGACTGTCCATTCTCCAGCAAGACAAGGGCACAGAAGAGCTCAGTGGCTTCGTCTTTGTTCACTTCAAAGCTCCCCTTGTCCCTTCACTTCCAACAAGTTCAACCACAAGTTCAAACCTCAGCCCACCGGCCAGAGACAGAGAGGGCAGCGAGCCGAGCAAACGGCGCTCACACAAACCATGCGGACAGATCGGGCACAACCCGGTACCTGGCTTCTGTCGTCTGCAAGAAGTGACAGGCTTTGCAGACGTGCAGGGCCCAGCTGACCTCCACCACGGGTTTCAACCACTTGCGCCACTGGAAGTAGCCCCGGTACCTCTCGGCGTCCTGGCTCAGCTCCCGCAGGTACCGTGCCAGGTCCTGGGCACTGGCGAAGTCGTCCACGTGGATGAAGGAGTCGGGGGGCAGGAAGCGCTCGTAGTTTTCCCGAGGAGGTCCCAGCACCACAGGGACGGTGCCGGAGGACAAGGCGTTCCACCAGAGCTTCTCGGTGATGTAGTCTTCGTGCTGCGAGTTCTCAAAAGCCAGGTAGAAGCTGTACTGGGACAAAGTGGGAAGGAGCTCATCATGGGGCAGGGGTAAGTGATACTGCCCGTAGACGTCCACGGCGATGTGTTTCTTCAGCTCCTGGTAGTACTTTACCCGGTGGGATCCTGCCATCCAGTTGCTGACCACCCAGGCCACCAGCTTGGACTTGGGTGGGATGCTGAGGGGCTGGGGCTGGTGAAGAAGCTGCAGCTCCCCATAAGGGGTGAAGATGTCCGAGTCTCTCCGGTAAGACATGGTCAGGTTGAAGAGGTTGTCCATGCTGCTTAAGTTGGGAGAGTGACTTGGAGACTCCAGGTTGAACCAGATCCAGCGCTGGGACGGCAGCCTGGGGAGCTGGGCCAGCCTCTTGGTGTTCCTGCACACGTCCCTGTGGTGCATGATCACGGCATCAGCCTCCCGGGACCGGCTGCGGTTGACGGTGAAGTGGCAGTCTGGGGAGCCGTAGAGCTCCGAGCAGTTTCTGAAGCTGAAGCGGTGCCCAAAGGGCCACCTCCAGAGCAGGATGGTCACCCTGCGCTCACCCAGCGCTGAGGCGCTGGCCTTCCCAGCCAGGGTGGTTTGAACAGAGGGGTGGGAATCGTTAAGCTCTGCCCCGGAAAGTCTGAGCCAATAAACACCCAGACAGGAGGCCAGGGTGAGGCTGACGAGCAGGAAGGAGAGTTTCTTGCAGGAGATCTTCTTCCCCTCCACCAGCTCCATGAGTGGATCTGCAAACAGCGCAGAGAGGCCAGGGAGTGACTGTTGCCTCTCGCAAGGCGTGGAGGCCTTCTCAGGAACGACACCACAGCCAACCCCAGGCCGCTCGGGCCATTTGCCATCCACCACATTGGTGTCAGTGAGCTGATGGCCCGAGCGGCCTGGGCTTGGCTGTGGTGTCGTTCCTGAGAAGGGCCTCCACGCCTTGCGAGAGGCAACAAGTGATGGGGGACCCCACGTGTGTCCGTGGTGTGGCAGGGGAGGGCTCAGGGGACAGCCCTCCTTCAGGGGAGAAAAGGCCTTTCCTTCACCCACACGGGGCTGCCATCTTGTTTTGGCCACCACTTTAGGCTGGGGTGCCACCACCACAGGACAGGAACCCGGCCGCTCTTTGAAGCATCACACTGGTCTGTGATGGGCTGACAGAAAGGCTGAGACCCTGGGGCTGTTCAGCCTGGAGAAGCCTGAGAGGGGATCTGAGCAATGGTTATAAATCTCTGCAGGGTGGGGGGCAAGGAGAAGGGGCCAGGATCAGGTCAGTGGCTCTGGGATAGGACAAGGGGCACTGGGCACAAAATGGAACAGGGAAACTCCACCTCAACATGAGGAGAAACTTCTTCTCTGTGAGGGTGACAGAGCCTGGCACAGGCTACCCAGAGAGGCTGTGGAGTCTCCTCTGGAGATTCCAACCCCACCTGGATCTGTTCCTGTTGGGCTGCCCTGGGTGCCCCTGCTCTGGCAGGGGGTTGGACTCCATCATCTCCAGAGCTCCCTCCCAACCCCTCCTATTCTGTGATTCTGTGACAGCCACCTCCTGACACCATCATCCCCAACAGGACTGCCAGTGGAAGCTGGTGGCTGTGGTACCTGCCACCAATTTTGCCCAGTGCTACCTGTGCAGACCTGGCATGAGAAGAGAGAGGGGAGCAAAGCCACCCTGTGAGCAGAGCTGGCCCAGATGTCCCCAGCACTCCCTCTCTCCTGTGCCCAGTGCCCGTCTCTTGCAGCCCAAGTCAGGTTCCTCCTCCAGCAGCTACCAAAAAAAGGACTGTCACAACTCCCCCCCAGCCTGGGTCCTGGGGAGATAGCTCAGTGTGGAGGTGAACACCAAAGAGGGTGACACAACCAGGGAAAGCAGAGAAGAAAACAGAAGCAGGGAGGGATCAGTGGCATGTTCCAGGTGTTAATCTGCATCCTGAGCTGCTCCTGCCAGTCACCACCACCAGAAACATGTCACCTGGTAATAAAAGCTGTGAGACAGCCAGAAGAGATTCCAGTTTGTCAAATAAAGGGCCAGTTAAATAGAGCAGCCCAGGTGTTGGCTGTGATAGAAGCACTTACCAGTGAGAGCACCTCTGCACCCGCCCCTCTGCTCCCTTTGCAGGTCTCAGCTCACAGGAGCTGCTGGTGACAGGTTTTCTTCTCCACCTTGTGCTGCAGGAGGACAGCTCTGGTCTGGGAGGACAGGCAAAGCCGGCATGGAGTGGAGTTTTAACAGCACCAGGTCTGCACGCCCCCCTGCCAGCTAATGGCCTTGGTGGCATAGTTGCCACCATCCCCACACCAGGCCACACCTCCTTGTCACCTCTCCAGGAGCTTAAGCACATCTTGGGGCAGGTGACTTCAGCAATCAGCACGAGCTGCAGAGTAGAGGAGCACTTGGGCAAGGCTGTTGGATCTGGTGATGTGCCCATCACCACGGACCATGCTTTGGAGCCAGTCCAGCCCAGGTGAATAGGCTTCACACACCACGGCCCGTGGACGTGGAGAGGTTGATTGTTTGCTACACCCAGAGTGATCTGATCCTGCATCGAGCTCAGCTGCACTTGGCTCGGGTGTAGAAAAACCATTATGTGTGATTATCTGGCTTAAGTATATTCAGCTGTAAATGTGGATTTGTTGGTCTGGAATTCAATGTACAGCGAGAGTTGTAACGCGCCCTGGGTGGGAAAGGATGTTGCAAACGTTGGCAGCACGGGGTGGAAGATTTTCCATCTCCAGGCCATCTACCAGCAGGTGTGTGATTCCTGGGACTAAGCTGGAGATCACCTGAAGTGTGTCCTGGTGCCTCCTGTGGACTTGGGAGCAGTCCAGCACAGGTGAGAGCAAAAAACACACCATGGCATGAGGGCTGGGGGCCAGAACTCATGGTTTTCTCACCCTGGAATCACACCTGAGGTCTCACAGCTCCTCACCTGTGTCTGAGAAGGTACCAGCCACTCAGCTGCTCAGCCTAGAAATGCCACACTTGAGAAACTGCCACTTCTTGCCCTTTCCCCATGGCACAGGCTATACCCATAGGAGTAATTTAAACAATACCAAGGCACAGGCTCTGGATTTAATTCACCTAGAGGCTGAAATTTGGATCATCCATGGCCCAGCTCTGGCATGATCCAGCTGCTGCTGTGCCACACATCACCCAGGTGTGGTTTGGGAGTTACCAAGACAAGTCACCACTCCCTATGAGTAGGGAATTCGTGCACATGGCCTCTCCTCAGTGGCAAAGGGGTTTCTCCAGCATGAACGTGGCCCAGCCACCCTGGCCAGCCCCAGGAGAGCAGACTTGTCCTTGCAGGGGCAGTTGTGAAGTTCAGGTGTTGCCTGGTGTCCTTGCAGAGGGTCCTTGAGCAGCCAGCAGCACAACACAAAGCTCTTTGTGCCCAGATGTGATTTTACTGTAGAGGAGAAAGAAGATTTGAGTTTCCCAGCACCATGGGAAGCCCTCAGTTGAAGGATCCTGTAGCACCAGATAAGAAGCTTCAGGCAGGTGGGAAATTCAAGACCCCCACCATGAGGAACTTAAGCTCAGGGGGGGTAATTATTGTAAATTAAACAAAGGAGCAAGTGTGGGGCAGCCACAGAAAACAGCCCCAGAGCTGACTGACAATTGTTCTGAGGGGCATACGTGACACTCTGTCCAGAAGGTGATGTGAGACTGGAGCACGGACAGAACAAAGTGGCTGTTCAGGTAATAGAGCTGGCAGGACCGAGCACAGTTGGCACCAAGACTCATTGTTAACACCAAGACTCATTGTTAACATGATTAATTGTCTCAGCAAACCCTGGGTCTGAGGACAAATAACACTGTGTTTGGGAGAAGCTTCCTGGTTACTGCCCTTGCTTACCCACTGAGGGTCTTCAGGTGCTGAGTGCCCACCCTGGGGAGGGCTGAGCTCCCTGTGCCAGTGTGCCAGACGTTTCTCACCCAGGGATGCTGGCAGGTGAGCAGCTGAGGCCTTCAGAGAGGTCCCCCAGTGCAGTTATTCCACCAGGGAATGCTGCAAACACACTGGATTCATCTCCATTAGGAAATAAATGGGCCAGAGACTCAGTTCTTGTCCCTGAGGCCAAGTGACCCGGCCTGACCCCCATCCCCACTGCTCCTCAGCCAACTGCAGCTACACTCTGGCTTGGGATGGGAATGCTCCCTGCCCTGGACTGTCCTTGGACCAAAGCTAGATGCTGTTTGAAGGGCGCTGTTTGGCACAGGCTAAAATCCTGCCGAGGTGTGTGCAGGAGATGATAATGGGACAGTATTCAGACCTGTGCCCTGGCTCCATTCACAGCGTGTGCAAGAGCCATAGCCTGGGGCCACGGCTGAGGGGTGGGGTCTTGGAAGCTTATCTTGGAAGTTTATCTAACCAGACATCTTGTCCCAAGCAAAGACAGAGACTGCAAGAGGATGGGCACATGACTCAGCCCATTCAGCAGTTTATCACTGCTCCTAGCAAGGCATTGAATGCTTGCATGAAAATGGACTGGGAAAAGCTCTCTGTGTACCTCCAGTGCCTTTGAAATGCTCCTGCAGGGAACACCACAGTCTCCTGCTCTGGTCACTGTGGGCCGAGAGTAAAAGCAGAGCAAAGCAGTGGGAGGATCAGAATTCCTTTGCCAAGACTCACCAGGAGCTTCTCCTGGGCCATTCACAGCTTCTGTCTCCAACTGCCCCCTGCTCATCTCTTGCAGAACGTTTGGTTGAAGCTTTCCAGGAACAAAGATGTTCTGGGAGGTGATCATCAGTAGGCAGACACCAGCATGGGCCCAGAGGAGTCCTAAACATGCAGCAGAGCTCAGTGGGTGGGGTTTGGTCTTGTCCAAACATGGGGAGGTGGATGCTCCTCTCCATCACCCCCAGCCTGGTTGCCTGCACTCACTCCACCTAATTTCTCCTGTGGGTTTCCAACATAAGGGAGAAGGAGCATGTTATTTTTGCCACTTTTCCTAAAGAAACGTGGCTGGTGACAGGTTAATATTTTGCCTACACAGCACCCACACACTTGCTGGTCCCTGTGTGTTCCCAGGGGGTCACCACCCCTCCCCTCACACTGTCCTGCAGGAATCTCACCACTGCTTCACTATCTTCACTTTCATCTTCACTTCTTCCCTGCTGGTTTGGTTTTTTTTTTACATCCAACACAGAGCCTCTCCAAGACAGTTTCCACTGAAGAAAAAAAGATTTGACCACCTCTGTGTTCAAAGCTGTGCTCAACATCTGGAGGAGGCTCCAGGGAGTTCACAAGACAATGGATATTTCATAGGTTTGTACTTTTTAAGACCAGGAAAGACCACTCTGTCCTCCAGCTGGGCCTGGAAGGGTGTCATCCACATGGGGACCAGCAGCCTACAACACACCACCCCAGGAGGCATCAAGGTAGATTTGGGAGCTTTCATCTGGGTTTAAAATTCAGCAGGTGAAGATCTCAGATTTGTTTTTCCTCTCTGGAATCCTTCCACACCCTCTGGTCTCATCCCCCAACATTAAGCACAAGCTACAGCCCAGCCACGGGGCAGTTTGGAGGCAGGTCCAATGCTACCCCTACCCGGCCATCACCCCAAGCCTCCACTTCAAACCAGAAGGTAGATAAGATATTGCCTGCTAATGGCTTTCCATATAAATATTAAGACCTTCCCTCTCAACCAGTTTACTTTGCAGACTGACCCCCTCGCTGGGGTCGCAGGGAATGGGAGACTGTGGGAGGTCCCCAAGATTTATAAATGAGAGTGTTTCCCTGCACAGACACGTACCATGAGGCACCCAGGAGCCAAGGACACTGATTAATGGTCCCAAGAAGGTCTGCTGCAGGGGAGCAGCACCAGAGCAGTGCTGGGGAGGGATTACCAAGAGATTTAGCAGTTCAGGTGGATTAAGGGTGATTTGTCCGTTGTCTGCCACGAGTCTCCACCAAAAAACACAGAAGTAAAAATGGCCAAGGACTGAAAATGATTTAGCACAGGAGCAGTAGACAAAAGCATGGCCATCCCTTTAGGGTTTGGTGGAGTTGAGGCTTGAATGCAGGTCCAGGTACCTGCATGTGCAGCTCCCAGCAGCTCCCTGAGCTATAAGCCCCAGAGCAGGCAGGACCTTGGTGTCTTGGGGACTGCAAAGCCAAGTGACAGCTCCCCACAGGGTGTGAGATAAAGACCCAAAACAGAGGAAAGGAAGATTGGGTCTTACCAGACACTGGCCACACCCTCACAAAGCATCCTTTGGAAGCTGAGCTGTACCCTGGAGACAGCCTCTTGCAGCTGATCCCAGGTCTCCAGCTGCATGTTTTGGTTGCCAGAAGAAGCAGAATGGGGCAGTGACCCCCAATATGCACATCATCCCTTTTTTTTTTTTCCTGGAAAAGGCAAGGAGAGGACCTAGAAGGGGAAAAAATATAACAGGCAGTTAGCTGGAATTGTAACTAATAAAATTCTAATGACTATCATACTAGCAACACATCTCTGGCTTCAGAGGACATCTAGATGAACAGATAAAGGTGCAGATGCAGGACCACGGGGCTCAGACTGCAGAGTGCCAAAGGACACACTGCTCTGTAGCTGGACTCTTGCAGAGGGGACCCTTCTGGAGTTCCCTGAGCACACTTGAGTCATTTCCTTGAGCCTTCCCTAAGGATGGGGTGGATGTGGAAGAGCCAAGGAGGCACTGAACCACCCTCCCCCAGCTAATGAAAACCAGCACCCCAGTGAGGGTTTGTCAGGCAAACCCTGGTGGAAGGAGAATGATTTGGGGAACTGGGGCTGGGCAGGGACAGCTCCCAACTGTCATCTTCTTGTGCAACCTGCACTGAAAATCCATCTCTCTACAGGGTTCACAAGTCCAGGGCAACTCCAGCTGAGCATCATGGGCTCAGCCTCCAGAATCCTGCCCCAAACCAGTGGCAGCATCTACCAGGAGATGCCTTGGGAAGGCTTTGGTAGAGCCAAGGATCAGCCGAGGTGTCCATCCCTCTTCCCAAGATCTCATTTGGGGCCAATTAGGGGGCTTTGTTTCATTTATTTCAGAATGCTTCCCTTTTGGCTGCAGCAAATTGGGTTGTTGTGCTGTTTATTTTTGCATTGTACGAGGCTGCCCTCAAGTTTCTAAACAGAAGTCACTTCCAATCCCAGAATGTTCCTCTTGCAGATGGGGAACACAAACATTTCCATTGTGGTCACATAGGGGTTTTTTTTTCATCCTCAGCTGGCTAAAATCTTTCTGCCTTGAGAAACGTATCTGCAGTGACTCTTGGCTGCAAAAACAGGGTACAAATTGGCCTTTCTAATAAGAAGCTTCCTGGAGCTGAAGCTCAAGGTGCCTGTTCCCAAGATGAACAGCTCTGTGCAGAGCCTGAGGAAAAAAAAAACCTGCTTGTGGTGCCCATCTCAGGCTCGTGCCAGGGAAGGACAACATTTCAGGCACACACACGACGTAACCAGCAGCACATTCCCCAGGGTTTGGCCACTTGAGAGAGCTGAATGTCCAGGAGGAAATCTGAAGCTATTTTGGCCATTAGAAGTACCCAGTGACCACCCCACTTCTCTGCTTAGGTTGTGGAAGCCACCCTGCTTTTTGGTGCTCCCACTGCCACCCTGGATCTGACCCAGGGCTCCCAGCCCACGCGGGGCCCCGTTTCCACCCTTGGACCTGGCGGCAGCGTGGAAGGAGCTTCAGCTGGTTCCCATCCCTGTCCTCCCAGCAGCTGCCCCCCAATGATCTCCAGATGCGGGATTGGGAGTGCAGGCAGCACAAGGGAGAAGGGGGAGGCAGCCCAGGCTGCTGCTTTTATCTCCTTGGCTTTGTGGATGAAGAGAGAATTACCTCGTGGTTGCCAACAATTTCCTCTGGCAAGGGCTCTCCTCCAGAATGACTTCCACTGCTGTCACAGCCAGAGGACACGGCTCCCATCAGCCTGCTCACCACCAGCCAGGGCTGCAGGGACCTGAGAGCCTCTCACTGCCAGAAAGACCTTCCGGACCCACTCCCTCCAAATGTTCTCCTCCAGGATCCTCCTGTGGCAAAGGATGGACCAGAGGCAGAGGTTTGGCAGGATTGAGCAGGGTGCTCAGAGCCCCCTCAACCTCCCCTGGGATGGTGCCAGGGATGGGGCAGCCACCACCTCTCTGGGCAGCCTGGGCCATGCTCTGCCACCCTCAGCACCAACAATTCCTCCCTTCTCTCTCATATAAATTTCCCCTCTTTTAGTTCAAACTATCCCCCCTTGTCCTGTCCCAACAGGCCCTGCTCAAAACTCTGTCCCCATCTTTCTGACAGACCCTTGAAGCCCTGACAGGCCCCAGAAGGTCTCCCTGGAACCTTCTCCAGGCTAAAGCCCCCCAGTTCTCCCAGCCTGGCCTCCCAGCAGAGGGTTCTAGTCCTCCCAGCATTGCTGGGGCTCCTCTGGATCTGCTCCAACAAGTTTATGTCCTTCTTATGCTGAGGACTCCAGGACCTTAGAGTTCCAACAGCACCTGCACACTTGGGCCCACATTGCCACCAGTGGGTCTCTGCAGGGAAGAGGAGATGACCTGAGGGTGGTTGTTCTGAACCAACACCCCCCACCAGCTGGGTCAGGCCAGGTTTGTCCCTGCACTCACACAGCCAAGACCACAGCAGAGGTTTAAGTCTGAGCCAGGAGGTCTCCAGTGTCCCCCGTGATGCTCCCACCCCAGACCCTGTAGCTGAGCCCGGGCTGGATCCAGCCCCAGACACCTCGACCAGCACCACATGGAATTTCCCAGCCTACAGAAACACCCTTCTGGGGCTGCCCTCTTCACAGAGGCATTTTTCCTTTGCTACATCAATCTAAATATTGAAGATTTTTTTTTTGTTTCCCCCTCGATTCATCTGCCCCTTTTCCAGGAAGCTGCTGCTGGGAATGAGCTGGGCCAGGAGCTCCGCCCCGACCACCCTCCCCATCCTTCCCCCGGGGCCGGGCTAACATCGTTTTACTCACTCTGAATCACTGCAGCTGTGCCAAGAAGGTGCTCGGTATTTTACAAGCCCCACAAGAATCCGTCTGCCTGGAGAGATGATTCAGGGCACCTTCTTGCACGGGCTGGCACAAACCCCAGCGGTTCTGATTTAAGCCGATCTGTTTGGATAGGGATTAAGCAGAAGTAAGCAGCTGTTTAGCAGAATAACAAGGAGAGCTCAGGATCTCTGCTCTTGCTTGGCTCAGCCCAGAGCTTCCCGGGGAGATGGGTCTGAAATCACAGCGAGGGGAGCTCATCCCGCTGGGGATTCCTTCCCCAGAGCAGGGAGGGCAGGGGGGGCATTGCAATGCGTTTGCTGGGTTGTTTTGGAGTCCTCCCCTTCCAAGTGGCTTTTAGGGGGTGTATTTTACAAGACGATAAATAAATAAAAGCCAACAGGCACCACCGAATCGTGTTTGAAATCCCGGGGAGGATCCCCCCTCCCTGGCAGGGGAGGCAGGAGGGCTGGGGGAGCCAAGCCAGGTTAGGACACAGCTCTCCAGGCTGCTACAGGAGCTGGGCTCTCCCTTTGGGAAGGGCTGTGCAAGGGGCTCAGCAATCTCCTGGGTGAAGATGGTGAAGAGGGGGTGACATTATCACCCAGATTGGAAGCAGGGCATAAAGCAAAGAGCAGCTGAGGGCTGGGTGGCTGCTCAGACACCCCTGAATATCACCAGGGCAAGGTGGGCTCCCTGGTGATGGCTGCAGCTTCCCCGAGCTCAGCACCCAAATGGGCCCAGGACAGGGGTGTTAATTCAGCAAAGGGGGGCTGAAAGGGCAAGGGTTTGTCCTGTGCTCTCAGGAGCTTCTCCCTGAGCATTCCCACAGCTCCAGGACCTGGATTTCTGTTGCTTGTTGTGAGCTGAGGGGCTTTTTGCTTGTGTTGTTCCCGAATAACCCAGCAGCAGAGCAGCAGGAAACTACAGACTGCAACTATTGTGACTGAAAAAAAGCTGGAAAATGCCACTTAGGTCCCAGCGAGGGTGCAAAGAGCTGAGCAAGGGACCAGCAGCTTCAGTGGTTTCCCTAGAATCGATGGCACCTTGTCCTGCTCTGCACCAGGAGCAGCTTGTGCCAAGGCCAGACCATGGTGGGCACTCAGGTACCTGAAGGCTGCAGTGAGTCAGAGCCAGGAGAATCAAATCTCTTTGGAGGGGAACACACATTCCAGCTGCACCCGCTCCCTCCTGAGCTCCCTCCACATGTGGTGGTGGTTTCATGAATTCCCTCCTGGGACCACACTCCAACCTAATTCACACCAGCAAAGGGTGTTTCCAACCCTGCTCCTGCCAGCTCCCATCCCACAGCAGCAGTGAGATCCCAACACCATCCTGGGACCCGCTGTGTGTGGCTCCTGCTGGTGCTCCCCAGGGATCCAGATCCTGCTCCATGCTGGGTATGGGACAGGCAGGGTCAGGCCCTCCAGGAGTCGAGTGTTACTGGGGGTAGAAAAATGTGGGTGACTGGGAGCAGGAGGTGATGGGGAGTAAAGGTGGCAGAGCCTGGCCCAGGCTGCCCAGAGAGGCTGTGGAGTCTCCTCTGGAGATTCCAACCCCACCTGGATCTGTTCCTGTTGGGCTGCCCTGGGTGCC
>JANHGL010022761.1:0-32955 GCA_024611195.1 Ceyx melanurus | reverse complement strand
GACAAAGCAGCACAGGGTGTCTCTGCTTTTCCCCCGCCCCCTCCTTGGAAAATGCCGAAGCACCGTGAGCTGCAGAACCCTCCCCGAGTCCCATCAGCAGCCAAAGCCACTCCAGTTCTCCCCCCAGAAGCCAGAGGACTCTGCCCTACCCCCTATTTCCCAGGATTAATCAGCTGCTTCTCCGGTAACACACTCACCCACATGTCATCAGGAAGGAATCTGGGCTCCGTTTGATACCGGGGGATGAATCTGGACAGCAGGGAAATCCTCAGCCCACAAAGCATCTCAGCAGGTCTTTCAAGCCTCCTCTCTGCTGTGTAAGCTGTCCAAGAACCTGCTCATTGCTGGGCATCCCCGGCCCCACTCGTAAATCAAAGCATTCCAGGCCTGGTTTCCTCTACGTGTCCATGAGCACTCCCAGAGATTTCTCCTTCAGCAAATTTCATCTGGGCAGTTGTTCAAAAATGTTTAAAATTACCTGCTCCTTTCATGCTGTAATGATGGCCTGTGGAGGGATAATTTAGCCCAGACCTGCAGACGTCTGTTCTAAGGTTAAAAAGGCCTCCAAGCTCAACTTTATCCACCAGCAGCCCTGAAAGAGCAGCTTACCCAGTGTTCATTCTGGTTCCTCTCACTGAAGCCACAGAGGATCCCAGCCCAGGGGGATCCTGATCTGCTTGATCCCAACGTCACACACTCAGTACAAGGTTCAATCTGTTTCTCGGCACCAGACAGGATTCCAAGTGATCTGGTTGCCTCCCAGACTGGATTCCCAGCACCACCACCTGCCCTCACCCTCATGGGGACCCTCTGGCTCGAGTGCTGCATGTCAGGAGGTCCTTGCAGGTTGTTCCTAAGGTCATGGTTCAGCCAAGGGCTTGGATAACAGATCCCAGGTGGCTGCCCCATCCCTGGCACCATCCCAGGGGAGGTTGGGGGGCTCTGAGCACCCTGCTCTGGGTGCAGATGGCCCTGCTCCCTGCAGGGGGTGGATGAGATGAGCTTGGCGGGTCCCTCCCCACCCAAACCAGTCTGGGATTCTGTGTAGAGAGGCCAAGAAAGTAGGTGGGAACAAAGCAGGATTAGACAGCTCTCTGGATGTCAGGAGTGGCTGGAGTTAGTACAAGTAGTGATAACAGTCTTGGCTGAGACAGAAACCAAGTGCTACAGGACTTCCCAGAAATACCCATCTGCTGGAGACCAAGACAAGACATCTCCCCACCTCCCCAGCACATGTGGTGTGCCCTCCACCATCCCTCAAGAGAGGGTCCCAGGGGGACCCTGGCTCTGCCCTGGCCGGAGAAGCTGCTGTGGGGAGCAGAGAACAGAGCAGGGAAGGGGCTGCTGGGCTGGGACAGGGGAATAACCACCCTGTGTCCTTCCCTTTGAATTCCCAGACCCAGAGCAGAGCCCCGGACCTGCCTCCACAGCCACGTGATTTCTTCCCGTGCCCTCATTGGAGACCCCACGGATTTCTAGCGCGATCTCACAACCCTTCAGTCGTGCCCGACTCACCCCCAACCCGTGATGCTTTAGCGGGGGAGAAGGGGCAGCAGCCCCCCACACCCCCAGCTGCCTCGCAGCCGCCACCCTCGCGGGCTCCAGCCCCCGAGGAGCGCAGCCAGGACCGCAGGCACCTCCCCGGATCTCCCATGTGGGTGCCAGGGCTCCAGCAGCCACCTCGGAGCTCTAAGTGCTTCCAGGCTGGAGAAGCCCCGGCTGCAGCTCTTGGCGTCACTCGCCCCGGGGAGGGAGGAGCGTCTCCCCCGCAGCCCCCCGCAGATGGCCCCGAGGGGAGGCTGCTGCCTGCAGTTGCCCAATTAAAAACGTGTTGGAGGGGATTTGATTACTCGGTTTGTCAGAGGGAAGAAAACCCCGCGGGTCCTGGCAGCAGCGAGGATTTACGAGCTGGAGTTTTGCTTCGGGTCGCTCTGACTGATCGTGATACGTAGCAAAAGGAGAAAAGAACCAACCCCAAAGCAAACCCCAGGGAGTGAGGGTGGCTGCATTCCTGCTGCTCCTACCAGGCCTCCTTTGTGGCAGCTCCAGGATGCTGGGAGGGTGCAGCAGGGGAGCAGGTTGTCTCTGACATCCAGAGACTGCCTGTGGCATCCTGGAGATTGTAAAGCAGCTCCTCTCCCACCCCTCTTCCTCAGGCAGGAGGTGATCAGAGGTGTAAATGCTTCCCAGTCACTTGTGAGCACTTCCCAGGGATGCTCCCAGTTTGCCCAAGGGCAAAATGTGATTTCTTGCTGATCCAGAACAAACACAGGCCTGGCATCAACCCTTCAGTGAGGCTGGGCACCCCCTGCCCTTCACCCCCTGGAGAGGCATCGCCTCAGAATGGGGAGTGAGGGAACTCTCCCAGCCAGCTGCCTCATCCCAGCCCCTCCAGAAACTCCTCCAGACAAGACAGCTACTACCAGGGGTTTGGGATCATGTGCATTTATTGCCACAGCACTTAATGGGAGACAAGTGGCCACCAAACACTAGTGTGGGCTGGAGGAAACCAGCCCCGGGCTGGGCATCTCCCCAGGAGCATCCTCACCTTCCTCAGGCCACCGAGTTCCTTGTGTTCCCACCTCTTCTTGCCTTCATGGGTAGCACCAGAGGGGCTGGTGTTTCTCTTTAAGGGAATATGAAACTGAAAGGGGAAAAGTTCTCAGTTATTTCAAAGATCTTTGCTTCAAAAAAATCCATTCGACCCAAATTTACTCACCAAAGCTATAAATGTTCCTTTTATTGCACGCACAAAATAACCCTCTGCAATATGATGCCTCTAAATTTATAGTTGTTCCAGAGCCATTAATTCAGCCCAGGTCTTTTCTTCTTCTCTTTTGTTTTTTCCCCCCACCTTAAGTTGAATAATTCACAAATCCTTCACGCTGGAGCATATTTTATGAGCATTATTATGACCACTTGAAGGTGGAAATGCCTGTGAAGTTTTTACAGTAGTTTTAATACACCCCAGACTCCCCAGAGGCACAGGGAGTGAGGGATAAAGCAGCTTCAGCACACACTGGAGGGAAGAGCTCTCTTCAGAGCCGTTTATTTGGCCAGATAACAAAGGTCCTGCAGCCCAGGTACTGTCAGTGACAATGTCTGGGGGGAGTTTTAGCTTGGTTTAATTTGGCTGGGGTGGGACATGGCTTAGATCTGCAGGTCTCCACATCATCCAGAGGGGATCTTCTCAGTGTCTATCTGAAGGGTGGGGGGCAAGAGGATGGGGTCAGACTCTCCTCAGTGGTGCCCAGAGACTGGACAAGGGGCACTGGGCACCAACTGGAACCCAGGAGGTTTCTATCCCAGGAAGAGAAAAACTTCTTTGGTGTGAGGGTGGCAGAGCCTGTGCCAGGCTGCCCAGAGAGGTTGTGGAGTCTCCTGCTCTGGAGAGATCCCAACCCCCCTGGACACTGCACTGCTGGGCCCTGCTCTGGGTGACCTGCTGGGGCAGGGGGGTGGCACCAGAGCATCCCCAGAGCTCCCTTCCAACCCCCACCTCGATGGGATTCTGTGATTCATACTCAGACCGAGAAAAAAAGAGGCTAAGAAATGAAGACTAAAGCATAGAGGTGCACAGCAGGGCCACCAGGAGCTCCTAGAGGAGCAGGTCACTTACAGATGGGCTGAACTGCCCTTGTCAGGAAGCAGACACTGTTTTTTCTGCCATCCTTGAACACAGCACAGGCTGGCACACTGCTGAGAGCCAGAAATGAGCTGTGGGGCTGTATCCTCCCAGAGACACTGGATTCTGAACTGGGAAGAGGCAGAGCACTGCAGCTATGAAACCACACCTCCATGGAATGGAACTCACCAAAACCAGACGTGTTTCCAGGATCACTGAGCCCTCCAGGGCCTTTCCTCAGGATACTTCACCAAAGGGGCTTCTGGATGCTGCATTTCTCCTCCTCATTCTCCCATGTAAAATGGATCACTGGGGGGCAACCACAGCCCAGAAACTGTAAAGGCAAAACTCAACGAGGCCATGTTTGAATTCCCTGAGAGGTGCTGTGGGATGACAACCCCTCCAGCACCCAAAACCCCCTGACCTTCCCCAAGACCACCCAGCAAGAGCTGGAAAAAGAGCCTGCAAGACCTGCCTGTCTCTGCAGCACCTCTGCTCCCCAGGAAATCAGTGTTTTCCCTTGTAAAGAGCTCCTACAGTAATTGCCTTCATATCTCAAAGGTGTCTTACAGCCACAGAGGTGCAAATATTTATCCATACTTGGAATTGCAGAGTGAAGTCTAACTAAGTGTTCCCAGACACTCCAGCAGTTGTTGTTTTAAAACCTGAACCACGGACACCTGGCTGGAATTAATCAGCAGATGTGAAGAGGGAGGCAGAGCAGAGCCCTTATTAACCCTTCACACATCAATGTCAAGGTCACAGGGTGTTTCACTGGGGCAGCCTGTACCTAGATGTCAGCTGTCAACAGCCTGGGAATCCCAAAGCAAGGAATGTCCTCCACTGCTCAGGGCATGAACTGGTAGCAAAATCCATCATGCTCCTGTCACCACTCCCTGGGCAGAGGCTCTGGCTTGTGAAGAGCAGCAGCAATAAATATTTATTACTAGATAATAAAACACAAGAGCAAACCACCTTCTGAATGGGCTCTGTCTACAATCAACAGGGGTTGAAGCATCTCTCTAAGGGAAGGTTTCTCTTGGCTCCAGGTGGTTTTGAGTAGTTCCCACCATCAACAGCTCTCCATCAAGATGAGAAATCCAAACCCTTTCCAAATGATCAAGCACAGAACTGGGAAACACCCCCAGCCTCTCCCAGCTCCTCTCCAGCTGCCTGGTCCTGCTCCCATGGGAGACACAGGGAGACTGGGGCAGGAGGAGGATGCCAGGCACTGGAGGAAGAGAAGCAGAAGGGCACTGCAGGGAGAGGGAAGGGCAGAGTCTGAGTACAAAGGAAGATCTGGAGAAAAATTAATGAGAACGAGGGGCTGAGTTGAGAAAAGGAAGGGGCTGGGATGGAGGAAGGGCCAGCCTCAGCCATCCATCTCCCTTCTTCCCCCAGCACCTGAGCAGGATAAGCCCTTCCTTCTCATGCCATGTTGGGATGGAAACCACATGGGCTTCCAGGTCATCTGCAGAGCAGGTTTGAATATCACAGAGTGATTGTACACAGAATTATTGTTGGTGAGGATGGAATAGACCTTTGAGCTCATTGAGTCCAGCCTCCCTGGGTCCCAGCTCAGCCAGCAGCAGCTGATGCCAAAGCAGCAGAAAATGACCATGTAGAAAAGAGCCAAGGGACCAGGTCGTGACAGAAACCCACCCACCAGGGCTCAGCTCCCCTCACAGCTTCTCCTTAACATCTCACATTTCCAAGACCTACCAGATCCCAACGTGGTCCCTCCTTCCCCAGCTGCTTTTCTTGGACTCCTAGAGGTGAAGCCTGTACCTGTGCAAAGAGATGGATCAAATTTTTAGGGATCAAACTAAAAAACTGGGATGAGGAAAATGTAACCACTTTTTTTTTTTTTTTGCTTAAGTGAGGACAATGAAAACATTTTGTTCTCCTCAAAATAAAACGTTTCTCTGTTTTCAAACACGTGTTTGAAGGCACTTGTGGTCCCTGCTTTTCTAATTAAAGGCAGACAAGTTTCAAATGGAGAATGTCACAGTGTAATAAAAAGTTTAGGCATTTAATTTCAAGTGTATCTTAAACAAAGCCTGCAGATTTTCATCACTAAAATACTCTATTTTATTTTTTTTTCACTTCAAACTTCAGTTCGAGTTGTAAATAATTTCAAAGGAACCAAAAAAACTTTTATTTTCCCTACAAACAAATGTTTCATCTTAATTTCAGCCAGCCTAGCTTCAAGTGATTGGAGCCAGACTATTCTCAATGGCCAAAAGGCAGAGGCCAGGAGTTGAAACACAGGAATTCCCTTTAAACAGAATCCTTTTTATGATATTATTTTACTGTAAGGGTGGTCAACCATGGACCAGGATGTGCAGAGCAGTTGTGGAGCCTCTATCCTTGAAGAGAATAAAAGCCCAACTGGGCACAGCTCTGAAAACACCCTTTGGCCGCTGCTGCTTTGAGCAGGAGGTGGGATCAGATGTTTCCAGAGGTGCCTCCCAGCCTCATGGTGTGTGGCTTCAACACCAGCTCCAAAAGGGAGCCTCCAGGCCTTGCAGCCTCCTCCCTGGGGATTCCCAGGGATGCACCAGCCGTTAAACCACCACAGGCAGCAGCAGCACCAGCCCTGCCAAGCCTGAGACTTCCACGGAGCTTCAGGGTATTTTCAAGCTTCAGTTCCTGGGAATTTTGCAACTGAGTGTGGAAAATAAAAGGCACATTTCTTACCCTCAGAAGCCAAAACCTGTAACCTCTTCCTGACCTGTAAGAAGGGAAAAAAACCAACCAAACAGATTCACAGAAGAAAAAACCACAGGCATTGAACAGGAGCTGTCTCGGGAGCACTGAGCCTGAACAGGCCAGATTCCTGCAGCCCTGGATCCTCCTGTGTGGATCCTCCAGTGTCCAGAACAGGGGGAGCTATGAAAACCTTCTCCCAGATTTGGGTATTCAAAGCATCCTGTGCCTGCCTGGACTCTCTGGGGTTTAGTAAGAGGTTTGGCTCATGCTGGAACATCACAGGTTGCCCAGGGAGGTGAGGTGGCCCCATCCTGGAGAGAGGAGGTGCTGAGCACCCTGCTCTAGGTGCAGATGCCCCTGCTGGACTAGATGAGCCCTGGAGGTCCCTTTCAACCCACTGCTAGGATTCTATGATCACACACCAATTCCTTTCCTGGCCATCTTATTAGACCTTGACAGCCCCACAGGCTTGAGCCCACTGCCAGCTTATACTGGCCACCATCAGTACCCAGCTTTTGCTGGGCATCACCAGCTGTGGAGCCACCATGGAACAGGCTTAATGCAAATGCCAGTGACTTTGGGAAATGCCCCACCTTGTCAGAAAGGGGTGAAAACTGGAGTAAACAGTCTGTGGGTATTTTCCACCTGGGCTTTTGGAGAGGGTTGGGGTCTGTGCTCATCTTCACCTGAAGTCCTCCAATGTGGTCAGGAAACAGGAGCCCGAATGGAGAGTGGAAATGTCAGAGCACATCCATCCATCCAGGCTCCCTCTCTGGGATGCTCTGCCAGATGCAAACGTTTTCATGTCCTGGCCATTAAGACAGACATTTAAAATGCCCTAAATTTCAACAACACTCTTAGAAACGCCACAGACACACGGGCAAAGGCTCCAGATGTGCACACACCTGGACAAGCTGCAGCCTACAGTGCACACACCACAGCAGAGAGCTCCTGGGCAGTGTGGGGAGAGTTCAGCTGCCAGTAAAGCCCCAGTTTACATCTCTCATCCTTTGCAAAGGTCCTTGGTCCAGCAGCGGGACCTTTCCAGTGCTGGCTTTGGGATAAAGCATCTCAGTCCAGCACTGAAGAGCCACCGGACTCAGGCTGGGGCCAGACTTACCCTTTCTGCTTTCCCCTTGGAGAAGGTGTCTCCGGGAGCCTTTCACGTCCCATCCCGAGCCATCTCCTGGTGCAAGGTGACATCTACAGCCCGTTCCGTGCATCTCCCATCCCCGCCGGAGCGGCGTTCCAGGCTGGGGGGATTCACCGCCCTCCCGTGGCAGACTCCGAAACAGATTTCCAGCAGCGCACAGGAAAAGGGCTGGACTTGCCGTAATCACAAGCCGATCGTTTCCAGCACAGGTTCCTACAAGTAGGACTGTGATCTAGAGCCTCTGGGCTGCTGGGGACCCGCAGGATTGCAGCAAGGCCCCCGAGCAGAAGCTCTCACTGACTAAAAATGGGCATGAAATTCAGGGAAATAAAAGGCAGATGTTCACATGACAGTCAGAGTCTTTCCAAAAGTGACAACCTGTCCTTTTCTCCCCCTCACGTGAGTATTTGGCCACAGACTGAACAGACTTGCAGCCAAGTAACAAAAAACCACATTACTGCAGGTGAGAGGAGCGTGTGGAGATGTGAGACTGAGCAGGGTGAAAAAAAAGCTGTTGGGAGAACATCCAGCACCAGGAAGGACCTGATGCTGCACAACCCCTTCCCTTGCCTTGCTCTTGCCTCCTGCAAAGCAGCAGGACTCAGCACAGAATTCCCAGAGGAACTGCAGTGCTGGAGCATCAGCTCAGTGCCATGTTCTTTATACATCCCAGCAGACATAAAGAAAATGGAATCCCAACAAAAGCATTTGGGCTGGCAGGCAGGGAAGGGCCAGCTCAGCCCATCAGTACGTGCTCAATGAAACAGCTCCATGAGCAGACTGATGGGGTTTGGAAAAAGTGCCGTGGCTCCAGGTCCTGGGACAGCAGCCAGCAGGTGGCATTGACAGGCTGCTGGACACACTCGGGTGCTGCCGGGGCCACGGGGCTTCAACTGCCTGCGAAACAGGAGAGGAACATTTCTCATCTAAAAACAAGAAGATAAAAGGTAAATTCTCACTGTAGGCACAGCTGACACTGCAGACTTTGATATCTTGGAGTGTTAACAGGTTTCCTGGCATCTCCTCCTGTCCTCATGGATCTTCTGCCTGCTTCTAATATAAAGAAATACAAATGTAAAGCATCCACAGGGACCTTGTGTCTCCTGGACCACAGAATGCCCAGAAGGTGAGGGGTGACACAGGACCCTCTGGGGGCTGACCCTGCACACACTGGGAGCTGCCAGAGTCTGGCCAGAGCTGAGCTCTGTGGCTCTCCTCACTGTGACACCACTGGCCTGAGGTGGCACTGTCCTGAGAACAGCAGTTCCTGGAGAGTGACACACAGGTCGGGATGGGAAGGGATATTCCAAGCTCTCTGGTCCAAACCCCTGCAGGGAGCAGGGACATCTGCAAGCAAATCAAAGGCATGCTTAGCAGGTGGCAGTGGGACAGCCCCAGGGCAGTGGGCACCAGCAGACCTCACAGCCCTGCTCTGCCAGGTGATCCAGCAAGAGATGTCCCCTCTTCAACCACCTCTGCTGAGCCTCAGAAGACAAACCCTCGACTCCCCTCACTGGGGGGTCCCTTTTAATGCTGGAGCCACTTCCATCTTGTAGAGCATGATGCAGACACGGGGGCATTTCTGACAGCAGGGATCATCCAACTCACCCTGCCTCCAGCAGCAGCTGGGGTGAGGCTGGCCTGGGCTTGCATCTGCAAGGCAAGATGGACCATTAAACGTCCTGCATCCCCCCACACCTTTTACTTTCTCAGTGACTGATGCACTGTATTAAAAAGCCTTCCCCTCCCTTTCCCACTTGCCCCTCCCCAGCTTCCACAGCTCTTCCAGGACCAGCTCCTGCTGGATGATGGGCACCCCCTGCTCCCACTGGCAGGAGATGGTGTGTTCAGCCCCTGGTAGCATCATTCATCCGGAGGAAGAGTGGAGGGAGAGATTTGGTACCTCACAGCCAATTGGAAGAGAGGTGACACTGGAAGGGGGGTGATTTCAGCTCCTATCTCCACCCACCCTCCATAACACCCCCCCTCCCTGTCACCACCACCAGCCTCCTCACACACAAAAGCAGTGCAATTAGCTGACTTAAGGGAGCTGAGGCTTAGCCAGCTGCAAGCAGAAAATAATAGTAATAATAATAAAATACCTTGGAGAGGAGGGAGGGAGGCAGCAGAGGAAGAAGCAGCAGCCATGGAAGAATACAAATAACTGCCCTCGATTCCCCCCTTCCCTTCCAAACCACAGAGCAGGGAGTGCTGTGAGAAGGACCGACCTAGATGCATCCCCACGCTCCTCCACACGCGTCTGCACCCGGCTGCAGGCGCTGGAGCTGCTGAGCAGCCCGTCTCCAGCAGGAGGAATGCCTGGCCGGGACACGGGCAGGATCTGCTTTGTGCCTCGTTAGCCACAAGCTCCGGTGAGTACGGCATCGTCTGGGCTGGGATTTTGATAACGAGAAGCGTCAGGCTCCAGCCTGGGATTTGCTTCTCTCCCTTCCCTTTCTCTTCCTCCCTCCATGATGCTTTCAGGGTTGGCAGAGAGCAGCTGACAGCGGTGGGGAGGAGGGATGGAGGGAAGGTGGGTCTCTCTCAGCCCCAAGGGATCTCTTTTGCCTGCACACAGGGAAATCCAAAATGGAGACATGTGTGAGAGTGCCGTGGGCACCACAAGCAGCCAGGCGTGGGGTGAGGACAGAGCAGGATGTGTCTGCAGGGAGGAGAGGCTGAGAGACAGGGAGGGACCCCTGCACCACTCCCAGCCAGCTGCCTGCTCCCATTCCTGTCTCATCAGAACCAATGCTGGATTTACTCAGTCTCTACGTAGCTTCTTTCCTCTAGAGCAGATGCACCCAGGCAGGTTTATCCCCCTCCAGATCAGCACCACTGACACCCTCTGTAAATAGCAGCCTCTGAAGGAAGCAGAAAAAGCACCAGCTCTCCAGAAGAGCCCTGGGTCAAACTCTGCTGGCTGCTGATTTCCCTGACACCAGGGGACAGGCAGAACAGCCCCATCCTCTTGGGAAATCACCCCAGGTCCTAAAAACTGTCTGTTCCTATGCAGCCAGTGCCTGGCTACCTTACAGTCTAAAGCTCAGGAAGGACATTGAAAACCTTCCTGCAGGGGATGGGTTAATGCAGGAGCCCAGCATAGGAGCTGCTTTCATTTGAACATGTTTCTGTGGAAGATAAGGCCTGACCTTGTCCCCTGGGGGCTCAGCTGCAGCAGCAGCCAGCTGAGAGCACAGGATCTGCTCTGTCTGAGCAGAGCTGCTCCTGCAAGGCCTGGTCCTGAGCCCTCAGCTGGGCTTAGGAGCCGAAGGTGCAGAGCCTGGGTCTGATGCTGGCTGGCAGCACAGGAACCTTCCAGTGAAGGGTCCTCAGGGCCCCTAGGCTGCTGAGGTGTTAGTGGGAGTGAAAAAAGGATGGATTTGAACTTCTGCTCACAGCAGTGCAGGAGAAAGCCCAGCCTGGAAACAGCACAACCACTTTGCCTCCATTTGAGGTGCTCCAGGCTTTTTGGCATCTGCTTTGGTTTACCTGAGAGCAAGGCAGAGATGTGAACTCTTCAGGGGTGTGGAAGGACAAGCAGCATCCCTGTGAAGGCCTTCTCACCCTCCTCACCCTCCTCACCCTCCTCTGCATGGGGATGGAGCACAGGCCAGGCAGCAGCAGGCAGGAATTTCTCTGCAAAACCAAAGCCATCAATTTCTGCCCAGGCTAGCAAAATGGAAACTGGTGCTACTGCCAAGCCAGCCTGACAGGAGCTCTCTGCTCTTCCCTTTCAGCCTCATTTCATTCCCTCAGCAGAGGGGCTTGTGTTGATTAGTATTGGAAGAGAAGGAGAAAGGGGCAAATGGGTGGACAGCAGCCAAGACAGTGCTGCTGCTAGAGGAGAAGAGCAAAGGTCACAACAGAGCAGAGATCCACCTCCTGCTTTGGGCCAGGGCCAACCTCCCCTCCTCTTTCTTGTCCAAAGCTTGTCAAGCAGCCACAAAACCCCAACGTCCTTACCTTGTGGGTTTTGCAAAACAAGAGGCTGTCACACTGCTCCAAACAGCTCATGGAAAAGGCTTGATGTCAACCCCTCTCTTCCACCTTCCAGCCTGAGCCCTTCCCTGAGGGAGCTGCTGTGCCAGACCTCCTCTGAGCACCATGGGAACCACAGAAGCCACTCTGAGGATGGAGAATGTGGATGTGAAGGAAGAGTGGCAAGATGAGGACTTCCCCAGGTTTGTTCCCTGAAAAAAAACCAGGGAAAATTTTATCTCTTTCTGTAAGAAAACAACAGGTGCCTCCCACCACAGAGTGACCAAAAGTAACCCCCATTAGCTCAGTGCACGAGGAACAACCTGCAGCCACCCAAAGGGTGCCCCCACCCCACCACTGGCACCAGCAGCAGCTCACTGGGCACACAGCATGGCCAAACCTGAGCCTTGCTGCACTTGGCCAGGCTGCCAAGGGGCTTCTCAGAGTTCTCTGGCTGTGTCCCAGCTGCAGCTGAGCCCCCCGGGCAGCCCACAAAGCCCCTGTATTCCCAGACAGGAGCCCAGTGTGCTGTGGGGGTGGGCAGGAGGAGCTAGAAAGGCTCTCCTGTTCCCCTGGGCACTGGCAGATGAGCTTAGCTCTGTTTACCCCGGGACCAGCTGCACTGCTGATCTGAGCACCTCTGTCTGCCAGCCCGGGCTGGTCCTTCCGCTGGCCCCAGGGGGGGCTCAGCCAAGCCCTTGGCTTTCCAGGATGGAGTTTTAATTCCCTCTGAGAGCAGAGCTGGGCAGAGCTTTGGGCTGATGAACCTTTGCCAAGATAAGGTTCCCCCAGAGTGCTGTGCTGAGAAGCTTTTAATTGAGTAGAAAGGAAGGTGAGACGTAAAAAGGAAGGAAGGTGAGGTATGGGAAGTGGGGTGAGGTATGGGAAGGAAGGAGGGTGAGGTATAGGAAGAAAGGGGGGTGAGGTATGGGAAGGAAGGGGGGTGGGGTATGGGAAGAAAAGCATCAAGCCAAGGCTCCTTAGAAAATCAGGGGACAAAGATGTTCTCACACCTGGCCTACCTGGTGGACTAACCCACCCCATCAGCTCAGAGCAGCAGCTGCCACACAGGAGGCAAACTGCCCCCAGCCAGGCCTCCAAGGGGCATTTCTCCTGCAGAGCCCTCAGCACCCCCCAACACGGGCATCATCACTCCTGCCCAGTGAGGGGCCCAGGGATGTGACCAGGGCTGGGATGAGGCCAGAGTCCTGCAGACTGCTGGGGAGGGATTAGATCAGGAATGATGCAGGTGAACCAGAGCCTGAGCAGCCAGTAGGCAAATGAGCAAATGCCAGCTGGGTTGAAATGGCATTAAAAATAATTAATTAATCCATTTCAAGACCCTTCCCCCTGGAAGCTTGAACATCCCAGGGCAGAAGCTGCTCCCTGTGGGACAGCAGCTCTCCAGCAGACCCTTTGCTTGCTGGGGAAACTGAATTCACCTGCTGGTTCCAGTGACTTCCCTCTCCGAAGTGCTGATGGGCACAACCAGCCCCTGCCCCACACGACACCGAGCTGCAGTGCCAAGGCACCGAGCAAGCTGAGGCCTCAGTCCCTCCCACCTCCCCCTTGCTGCTCCCCTAAGGCTGAGCCGAGCGTGGATGGTCTGAGCTGCCCTGGGCTGGGGATGATGATGATGATGATGAGCGTGCAGTGGGGCAGGGGCTGGGTCTGAGGATGATGCTGAGCATGCAATGGGGCTGGGGATGATGATGCTGATGCTGAGCATGCAATGGGGATGAGGATGATGATGATGCTGCTGAGCGTGCAGCGGGGCAGGTGCGGGGCTGAGGATGCTGCTGCTGAGCGTGCGGCAGGGCTGGGGCTGAGGATGATGATGATGATGCTAGGGGCGGGTGCGGGAGCACGCTGAGCATGCTCACTGCGTCACGCACCCATCGCACGACAGGCGGCGAAGGCTCGGGCAGGTCGGGACCCGCGAGAAGGTGCTTGGAGGGGTGGGGACAGTGGGCAGAGCGTTATCAGCGGGAGGCAAAACCCTTAGAAAAACCCTGCTCCGTCCAGAAAATCAGGCACTGAGGGCTGTCTGCGTGCGGGGAGGAAGGCTGCCGGGAGAGGCGGGGAGGGAGCGGTCCGAGCGCGCCGGGGGAAGGTAAGAAAGGTCTTTTCTTCACCTTGGACTTGGGAACGGCCTCCCTGAAGCGCATCCCAGCGTCGGGGAAACGCACAGCCCTCCCGGCACGTCCTCGGGGCCAGCTGGGTCACCCCCCCGCCTCCTTTCGCTGCTCCATCGCCAAGTTGTGCCAGGCGCAGCTCACGGCCAGATAAACAACCAGGCGGCCCTGCTGGAGACAGAGAGCAAAGGGGAGGAGGAGAGGCTGGAGGGGGCGCGGGGATCTTTTGGACAGCTCAGGGATAGGCGGCAGCACATGGGGGTTTGGGTGCTGCACAAATGAGCAAGTGCCTTTGATCAGGTCTCCAACCCTCATAAATATACAACTAGCAGCTAGGAGAGGATTAGCCCTTAATCTAAATATTTATAGGGTTTAATTTGACTGGTGGCTCTGGTGTCCTGGCAGCAGGAAGAGGAGCCTCTGCAGGGCAGAGTGAGGCTGTACCCTGCTGTGTATGCACAGGTACCAGTCCCCATCATCTCCTGCCCTGCTGGTCACCCACCCCAGCCCCACTCTTACAGCACTACCTCCAAACTGGGTGGGTTTCACCCCGGGGCTGGCCCAGCACCCAGGGTTTAGCACCTGGAGCCATGAGCTCTTCCCCCTGTAGAGGGGGAGCCTCCAGCCAGGAGCAGATGAAAGGCTCAGAAGGTCCCTTTTAAACAGGCCTTTGAGAACATGAACTCTGATGGGGCTGGTAGGGTTTGGCCATGATGCCAAGGGACAGGAACAAACATGAGTTCAAATTCAGAGGACAAGCACCCAGGAGTGCCCAGCTCAGGGTGGGCTGTGCATTGCTCAGCCAACAGCTTCTGGTCCTCACCACTCTGTAGGGGACAGATTCTGAGTTCACTTACCCCAGTATGAGTCAGGAGCAGCTCCAGCAACTTCCAAAGGCCAACAGCCCCATAATGATATTTGGCATTTGCATCTGTACAGGAGAGCCAACTCTTAATTAACTGATCAATCAATCAGTTAAAATCAAAGTGATTTATACCAAGAGGGTGCAGGAACCAAGCATGAGGCCAACCTTTGGCTCCAGAGCATGGGTTTGAGTGCTGGAGACTGGTTCTTAGCTCAGAATGAACCTGCTTCCAAACCTCAGCAGGGTTTGGATATCACCATCAGCTTTTGTTAACTGGGGGCTGAGGTGAGGCTGAGGTGACAATGCTGGGATGCAGCCCAAGGTCTGATCATGGCCTTGAACACTGACTGCTCTAGAGCAAGGTCACTATAGACCAAGGAGGCAGCTGTCTTGCAGGAGAGGTGGCTGTGGATCAAGTTTTGGTGTGCTGCAGCCAGGGCCTGGGGCAGAAGACAAGTGCAGATGTTTCCTGGTCCCCGGGATGAAAAGCCCTGGAGCTTGGCACTGCCTCTCCAACTTCTGATGGAGATAAAAATGGGGATGATAAGGAGAGACTGAGGATGCTACCAGGCTCTTCTGGGGATGGAATTTTGTTACTGTGGCCCTGGATGCATTTTGCAGCCTCTGGCCTGAATGGCAGCACGTCCTGGGGGATAAAAGCAGGGATAGTCTGGAAGTTACTGGGAACTGCACAGTACTCCAGTGAGAAGCACAGCTGCACCCCCAGGGTGAGCTCACAGGGAAAGGGCAGAGCACACACAGGTCTCCCCATTTTCTCCTGCTGTCCCCAGTTCTCTCCACTGGCCACCATGGAGTGACTTTCTCCTAAGCATCCCCTGTTCTCTCCTGTCTTTTCCCTCCACACCGTGGCTCCCCTGCAGACCTCTCCCAGAGGAGACGGGGATGGAGTCGCTGGGCAGCCCTACAGAAGATGAGAACACATCCTGTAAGTACCAGTCTGCCTTGGCAGGAGGCCAAAGCAAAACCAGCAGCATCTGGGGAGTGGCAGCAGTTGGGGTGGAAGGCAGTGCCCTGGGGAGTACCCACAAAACTTGCCACGTGGGAGAGGAAACCAGCAGAGATTTGAATATGCAAATCTCAGGAGAAGCTGGGGGAGGAATGGGTCTCAGAGGGGTGGGCACCTGTACCCTGCCATACCCACGGGTGGCCAGTACCTCCCAGCTATGATCCACCACCACTCCCAGGGTGTAGCCTCCTGAAAGCACCAGGTCTGGCAGCAAGGACATGGGATGAGCACAACCTGTCAGTTATTTTCCTTTTAACTCCAGCTCCCCCAAACACATTAAATTTCAACGGGGCGCATCGGAAGCGGAAGACTCTTGTTGCACCTGAAATCAACATTTCCCTGGACCAGAGTGAAGGCTCCATCCTCTCTGATGATTTCTTGGACACACCAGATGACCTGGACATCAATGTGGATGATATTGAAACTCCTGATGAGACAGATTCCCTTGAATTCCTGGGGAATGGGAATGAACTCGAATGGGAAGGTAAAAGGCTGGTTTGGGGTGAACATCTGCAGGGGCTGGGGTGGTTTTTAGACTAATTTTAACCACTTTTGACACCACTCAGCAGCAGCAGATGAGGACAGACTTCCCCAGCAGGGAAGCACACCCAACGGAGCTCCATCTTCCACACAGCACCTGCCCCACCAGGACCCCAGGAGGTTCAGTGCTGCCATCCCAGCACTTCCATCTGGGGATAATAAGTAATCCAGGGACTTGCAAGCACCAGTTTAGCCATAATTCTGGGTAAGGCATAAAGCTGTGGACATACATTCCCTTCTAGCTGCAGCTGGGCTACCACCCCAGGCTGGAAGGTGTCCCTGCTCTGCTCTGCCAGCAGAGCTGTCATGTGAATGTTCAAACATCTTGAATAACATGGTCTTGGCAAACCTGGCTGATTTGACTGAATCAGGCTCACGCAAGCAGCTCTGCCAGCAGATCAGAAGACAACCAGCACAGGCAGGGCCCTCCTCAGCCAGGACACATGGATCTGAAGGAGGATTCACTAAAACATCCAGTGCCCAACCTGTGACTGCAGCATGTTAAAATTATTCTATTACAATTTAGCAGTGGAACAGATTATTAAGAGCCACGAACTTACCCAGACCAGGTGAAACAGGTCACCCTCCATCTTGGGTTGTCCAAAGCTCTTGCAGAACCTCTTCACGCATTCTATGAAAGGCAGAAACGTCTGTCCCTTTTTCCCAGATGACACTCCTGTAGCCACAGCCAAGAACATGCCTGGGGACAGTGCAGACCTGTTTGGGGCCGGGGGGCCGGAGGACGGCAGCGCTGCCAACGGGCGACTCTGGAGGACGGTGATCATCGGCGAGCAGGAGCATCGCATCGACCTCCAGATGATCAAACCCTACATGAGAGTGGTGACACACGGAGGTGAGGCAGAGGGAGATCCAGTCCTGCTTCAGGGGATGTCTCTCAGGCTATCTTTGTCAAGCTGGAGGAGATCCTGGGATTCTTTTGAGGGTCTTTAGGGGAACCAAATAATTGTGATTGGTTTTGTAGCGCTGCGTGGCAGACAAGCCCAAAAACACCCAGCTCGTGCTAAAAGCCATCCAGCCTCTGGAGCAGGCTTCCAATAAATCAAAGCAGTTCTAAAGCTGGCTCTGAGCAAGACCAAATACAGCCTGGGTGCAGGCAGCATAGCCAGAGATGGAGGCAATTAACCCCTCTGCAGCCGAGTCCTGGAGGCTCAGCCAAAGGCCAGCACCTCCACAGCTCTGGCCATCTCAATGCCCAAAGCCAAGCTGTGACCCCAGGCAGAGCTCTCAGCTTTGTGCTTTGACATGCACCAAGTCCTTCCCTGAACCCCACACCTTACAAACAAAGCCAGGATCGGAGGCAAATCTGATTGTGACAGAGGCCCCTAAAAAGAGACAAACACCTACAGAGGCACAACAATCCATCCCAGCCCCAAATTTGGCAATAAAACTTCACTGCTATTTTCCCCTCAACTCTGGCACCTCCCCCTGGAAGAGCTGCTGATGCTGCCTGTGTTTTTCCTTCCCAGGCTACTATGGGGAAGGTCTCAATGCCATCATTGTCTTTGCTGCCTGCTATCTCCCAGACAGTAACCTGGCTGATTACCACTACATCATGGAGAACCTCTTTCTGTAAGTGCCTAGTCAAGGTCGGTGAGGGACAGAAGGGCAAAGAAAGTAACTAGGGCAGTTTCACTCTATTCATAGTTTGAATCCAGGCCAAACGTAGCCAGCCTGCAGCTGCAGGGTGGAGTGAGCATCACTGGGTGAGACACTGGCCACTGCATTTGCATCCAGTAAGTGAAAGCACTCAAACATTGTGTTAATGATGCCAGTGATGGACTCAGAGCCAGGCCAGAGCATATGCACACAATGCTGACCAGCTGGCAGCTGCTGCTGCTGGGCAGAATGATGCAGAGATGCCCAGCAGTGTGGGCACTGGGCTGACAAGCACCTCAGACTCGAGAATGAGCTCGAGGCAGCCTGCAGAGGTGCCAATAGAATCTGAACCCTACAAAGGTCTACAAAGAAGGGTTGTGGAGGCCTTTTGGGATGATAGACAGGCAGCTGAAGAACCCTCTCGGGGCCTTTTTTGGGTGTCATGTGTCTGTTGTTTTGGTCACTGCCCGACAGGTACGTGATCAGCAGCCTGGAGCTGCTGGTGGCTGAGGACTATATGATCGTGTACCTGAACGGAGCGACGCCCCGCAGGAGGATGCCAGGCCTGGGCTGGCTGAAGAAATGCTACCAGATGATAGACAGAAGGTGGGAATCCTCCTGCTGTTGCCTCTTCATTCTTCCCAGTCCTCTTCCCACTTTTATTTTCAGTGCTTTGCAGCCTTCCCCAGCCACTCCTCCTTCCTCCAGCCCCAGATTCCATAATTCCTTCCTCTAGCAGAGCACCCTGACTTACTCCAGGGTCTCTTCATCACTTCATCTCCCTCCTTCCCTCACAAGCACCTGCCCAGAGCTCAGGTTAATAAAGCACTGGAGTGAAGCTCCCACAGCCTGCTGGGTCTGAGCTTAAGCAGGGCTCCTGAGGCCACAGGCAGGGCTTTAGTCTGGGGACACCCATGTGAGGCCAGTACAGTCATCAGTGCCCTGACACTAATTTAAGGTACTTTGGAGGGGGGTTTAGGGAACGTTGAAGCTGATTTTGTCCCGTGGCTTCTCCACAGGCTGCGTAAAAACCTGAAAGCTTTGATAATTGTGCATCCCTCGTGGTTCATCCGGACAGTGCTGGCCATATCCAGGCCTTTCATCAGGTAAATGCACCACCTTCCCAAGCTCAGCTGGCTTTGGAGTGGAAATGTCATCTCCTGAAACAGATCTTAAGCTCACCTTTAACCAAGGTGAGCCTGCTCATCCTTTGCCCATCCTACATCTCTCTGGGACTTCCAAGGAAACTCTGAGACACTGGTGGTCTGGATCCAGATCAAAGTGGGCAGCACAGAAGGATTCAGTGGGCAGTGCAGGATTGGTGGTCCTTTGTCCCCTCCTACAGGTATTGAGAGGTGAGGGTTAAAGCAAAGTGAGGCACAGGAATGGGGCATCTCACCAGCTTTCAGTCATCAGCCTGGCAGCACAGGGAGGAGCTGGGTACAGTCAGGCTCCAGAGGACACAGGGATGCAGAATTCCTTGATTGCATCAGGAAAATTCTGACTTCCTATAGACAGAACAGCAGAAGAAGACCTCAAGCACACACTCTTTCTCTCTCTCTGCCAGTGTGAAGTTTATCAACAAGATCCAGTATGTTCACAGCCTGGAGGAACTGGAGCAACTTATCCCAATGGAGCATGTACAGATCCCAGACTGTGTCTTACAGTGAGTATTGGAGGGACCCCGGGGCACAGAGGAGCACAGGACAAAATCCTGTGTACTGGGGTATTGTGTTGAGTCAAAACCCATGTACTGGAAACGTTGGCCTGGGGCAAACCTTGTCTTACTGGTGCCAAGCAGGAGCCTGCTCACCCTGCTGGTTTACAGTTTCTGTCACCTCCAGAGCAAACACAACACAACTAAAAGGGAACAGTCCTGACTAGGTAACATTTAGAGAATGATTCCTGTTTGTTGCAGATATGAAGAAGAGAGGATCAAGGCCAGAAAAGAAAGGTAAAATTACTGTGGGGGAAGGAAGGAGGGTGGGTTCTTCCTGGGATGTTGTTGCTTTCCCCCATTATTACTTCTGTTGTAACCAGTCAGTTCCATGTTCCTCCCACCCTGACATCCCAAACTGCCTACTCTTCCTTTCTACTGATTTTCTCAAATCAGAGCTGCAGGAGGGAAGAGGAGCTTCATTAAAAGGTTATTTAGCCAGAGAACTTTTCCTCTTAACCCCACAAGTGGCCACATCCTGAACATGCACCCTCTGTGCTAACAAAGGGCATGAGAAATCATTCTGTATGTAAGAGGGACATATTTCCCCCCTGCGCCCACACAAACTGCCCTTAAAGTGAGAGGTAGTGGTGATCTTAAACCCTCCTTCAATCTGCTGGAATGGCACAGAGGGCCAGGAGATAACACTTTGGTTTGTTTCCTTTTCCAGCCCTGTCCCATCACTGGTGATTTAGGTTAGAAGTGCTGGCCATAAACAGAGCTAACAGCTGCTAAAGGCAGTCACAGAGAGAGAACCATCAGGAGGGGCTGCAGTAACACCTCCTCTTGCTGGTGAACTGAACTGAGATGCCAGTTTGGGAGGATCCAGTTTATTAGCTGCTGGAAAGTGAGTTGATCAGCCCCCACCAGGCAGCCACCTCCCTCAGGGACCAGCAGAGCCATCCTAAGAGCATTTTCAAGGCTACATATGAAAGGGTCAAGAAGCTAATAGTCACTTTTGATCAGACCTGAAACCTCTGCAGCTACCTCCCTCAGACACACCACTCACCCCTAGATGATAGATTTCAAATGTGATTTCTGTTTTTACAGGGCAGAAGAGAAACAAGACATGACTGAGAAGGAAAGGTAACTGCTCTTTTTTATTCATTCTCTTACACAATAGTTTAAACACTCTCTGGGGAAGAGAAGGGCACTGCTGGAATCAAAAGCTTTCCCTGGTTTGATCTGGAGCTGGCTATGTTCAAATTTGATAGGACAAGAGGAAACTGCTTCAAGTTGCCTCAGGGGAGGTTGAGGTTGGAGCTGAGGAACAATTTCTTCCCCTCCAGGGTTGTCCAGGGCTGTCCCAGGCTGCCCAGGGCAGGGGTGGAGTCCCCATGACCCCTGGAGGGGTTTCCAAGCCCTGGAGCTGTGGTGCTGAGGGCCATGGGGCAGTGTTACCCTGGCAGTGCTGGGGGATGTTTGGACATGCTCTGAAAGGTCTCTGGCCAACAAAAATGGTTCTCTGATGCTATTGCTCAGCAGCCCGTGGGCAGCCAGGCTCTGCTCAGGAGAAGTTTGGACTGTTAAAGTGTCTAAAGCCCCTTCTCTCCCCAACAGCCCCCTGGGCCACCACTGGTGCTGTTACTGACCTTCACCTATGCAAACAGATTCCCAAGGCTGCTCTTTACCTCTGTAGAGCCAGAGAAGCCCTTTGGTCATTGAGCAGAGCCAGAGGCACCAGGGAACACTGTCCTGACATTCAGCTGTAGCCTTTGCAGGATGGTGCAATGCAGAGGCCCGGAGGTTGTGGCCAGGCACGGAGTAAAGACCGGGCATGAGGCTGTAACTCTAGAGGGGAAGGAAAATTCTAGGGAGGTTTGGAAGACAGGCTCAAAATCCTCTGCCAGAATAATTTGGCCTGGTTTTGGCTCTTCTTCAAAGTGCTCTAGCCTCTTTTTATTTGTTTTTTTTTTTTTATTCTATCTAACTCTGGAGAGGGAACAGGTTAGATCTCTGCTGCTCACTTCCCAGAGAAAAAAGGAGCTTTGATCAAAATTGCCAGAATTCACTGATGAGTCTGAATTGTTCCAAGAAATAAATAGGATCTCAGGGCCAAAAGGGAGGGTGATTGGTTTGTGATGGAGATTGACTTATTGTTTTACTGGTTCTCTTCCAAGCAAGCCTGTGCCCCCAGCAGAGGATCAGGAAACCAGGTTTGACTCACACCTCTATTTATTTATTGCATTTGTGATCCACTAACAGGAAAGGCAGGAGAGGGTTAGATCAAGGGTTCTTTAGCCACTCACAGAGCACAAAAGAGGCATCTCACAGCATGGAAACAGACCCAGGAAGATGGCAACACCTTCACCCCACCCCAGTGCAGATACAGCTTGTCCCAAAGCACAGACTGGTGATGGCTGCAGCTGCTCTGGGGGCACTGGGGAAAAGCTGCCCCTCACTAAATTACCTGGCATTTGCCACGTGGTGCTGGCATGCACATGGGCATTTGCTGCAGAGCCACCTTCCTTTACCCTGCAGTATGTTCTCCATGGTCCTGTGCACTGGGAGAAAGGGCTCAGAGAAGAACCCCACCCATTCAAGCTCTGAATGACACATCTTTGGCCCTTTGTAGGGGATAACACCCCAAACACACTCATATATGTACTTTTTGACATCGTGGGAATAACAAAACTTTTACTACAATTTTCTTTCTAAAAAGAACCCAGTGTCTCTGTTCCTTCCCTTCCCAGCATGTCATGAATCGGGCTGGAGTGAATGGAGGACGAGTGACGCAGCCTGGCAGCCACCCACGTAAATGACCTTTTGGGACAAGACCTTGTCACCATCTTATTCCAACTTCTGTAAGCTCATGGAGCCTGCCTCCCCTGTCTCCAAGATGCAAAGTCCTTTTACAGTTTTTACTTTTAAGAGAAAAACCCCAACCAACCAACCAACCAAAACTCCCCCCCACCCACAAAACCCAACCCCAGAACAAAACAAGCCAAGAACAGCACTTTTCAGGACAGGTTCCAGTGTTTCAAGAGTGGGCTGTGGAGAGCTATTCAGCAGTGCAGAGAGATCCTACATTTCCTCTTAGTAAGAGCATCCTGTAGTCCATTAGCTACCAGCCCAGAAAGAGATCTATTTTTTGTTTAAATTATAAACCCTTCCCCTAACTTGCTGCTGGCCAGCACGGAGACCTTTTGCTTTGAAGTGCACCCACAGTTCCCTCCACACAGACACAACAGCCATTGCCCCGGGGGATAACTCACCCATCAATGAAAAGAGAGCATTTGTCTCCCTTCTAGAGCCAGGATTTCTTCCTGAGAATACCAAGTGCCCACTGGTCTAGGCACCTCTGCCAGCCTCGACCACCTCAACTCATATTCCTCTTATTAGCTCACACCAGAGTATTCCTATGAGTAAATGCCATGGGTATTCCTGGTTTGTTCTGTCCTGGTTGGTAAGGCACTCTGATAACTCAGAGCCCCCCGTGGTGTGGCAGCCTCCTCAGACCCTCCTGATGAGCATTTTCTCTATCAACGCACACACTGAGAGGTCTGGTTTTGAGAAGGAGCCTTATGGACAGGAAAGCTTTCCATGCCTTGTCGTTGGTTTCATGACACTGGACAATCAATCATTCATTATTCATACCTCCTGTTGCAGAGGCAAGCTGCTAAATGTTTGAAATGTCCCCAGGTAAGGAAGGTCTCCTCTATAACATACCTGCCTGGGGAAAAGCCAGGTGGAGAACACTGCAGGTCTGGAAGCAGGACACTGTGTCTGGGTTCAGCTTCTCACTTGGCCAAGAAATGCAGACTCTTGAAGTTTGTATGTTGGACATGTGAGGATTCTGTGAGCAAAGGAGGGAAGAAAATGGAAGAAACAACAATCTGGATAAAATCCTTTGGAAATTCCTGACTTCAGCAGACAGACTGTCTGAAAGCAGCAGGCAAAACCCCTCACAGACAACTTCAGATGAAGAGTTACCTGCACAACTCACCTCTGCAGGAATATTTCCAGCCTGGCAACCCCAAACCATGGCTATTTGAAATTGCTCCAAAACCCCCCAGAGGACAATTCTGTCAAAGCTAGATTTTTCCTCAAGAAAAATATATCTCCTCTGGATACATAAAGATGGGGATTTTTTTCCCTTACAGTGAATAAAACTGCTACAGAAGAAATCTTTATCTTCTTGAATGCTACAGAGAAGCACCAAATGCTTTCTATTGTTCCTTTCCATTTGATAGATGTTTTTCTCAAGCAATTCCATCATGGCTGTATTTACAGGACAGACCTTTGCATGAAAAGCAGAGAGCTGCACCCACTTCATTAACCCTAGAAGCTGAAGATGGGAAAAACTCCACCCTGGCTCTCACCCCATGTTAATAAAGAGCACCAAGCAAACATCAGCCTCCACAGCTTTCCAGAAATGGCATGAGGAGCCAGTCTTTGGCAAAATGAATCCTGGGTTGCAAGGGAAAATCCAGCACTTTGGGGATTTGGGAGTTTAGGTTTGATGCCAACACCTCCCCATGAAAGCCATTCAGTCCAGGGCTCCCCAGGCAGCAGCATCTGGGTAAGGCAGAAATTTCCAGGCATCAAGGTGTCACTGCTGTGTGGAGCTGGGTGTCTCCACACACGGTCTGGCAGAGTCAAGGAACCTGAGGAAATTAAGAAAGGACTCTCCTGATTAAATTAATTTTAAGTTCAGACTCTAAACCATCACAGATCTCCTTTGTAGTGTAGGAGTGTGTGAAGCCACTACCTCCCATTGATAATAAACTTAGATTTTCTGGTTTTCTTTTGAGACTGTTCTTATGCATTTAGATAGAAATCACCTGCTATGCTTTCCACAAAAGAATGAAGTGCAGTTGGACACTGAAAAGGAAGTTTACAATTATATCATGAAAAGAAAAATAATAAATTGTCAGAATGTTTAATCCTATTTTAAAAGTACCACTAGAAACCTTTCATGCATCAGTAGTTACTAAACACTTCAGTGAAAAATGTTCACAGCATCATGGAAAATGCCACAGTGATGGAAGATAAGAAACCTCCACTGCGTTTAGTCTTGGCCCATGGGGAAATCTGCTGCTGCTGGATCCTCAGCAGTGACCATGCCAGAAGAATTTTAGTGTTGTGTTGGGTTTTTTTCTAGAGAAAAGCCACTATGTCTACCTTTTCAGAAAAAAACACAGAACAAACAGACCTGAAGGTGAAACTTGATCTTTTACTTCAAGTCATTCCTTCAGGGCAAGGAATGTGAACAGGACAGGTCACCAATTTCATGTTGGGATACAAAGGAAGTTTTTTTGTTTTAATGCAAAAGTCAATTTGTAACTACTGGGAAACCATTTTTCAAGAAGTGCACTTTCTGACAGAGCACTCTAAGTAGAATGCACTAGATTTTCATTTTTAATAAATATTATGAGTGTATAAATTTTATGCTCCTGGATGGACAGACTGATGGATGTCTATAGGTCTTTTCAACACAGAAAAGAACCTGCAACCCATAGTGGATGAACTATAGCTACATGTAAAAAAAAGTGCATTTTTATAGCAACAACCACAACAAACAGCATCATGAATATCTTTAAGACAGCAATTTCAGATGCTACTTAAACCCAAAGTAGCTCCAAATTCTTGGACAGAAACCCAGAACCACTCAAGCTGGCAGTGACCCTTCACCAGCTACAGAGCAACACCCCCAGTCTGATGTGGGCAGAGCCACACGGGCTTCAGATGGACCCAGCTCAACCTGCTGGGACAAACCCAACCCCAACATGCTGCTTTCACCCCCAGAAGATCCTCAGCCTGCAGTGGAGGTGAGAGGCTGACAGCAGCTCTCAGGGGGAGCTGCTGGAATTCCAGAGGCTGCAGACAGATGCATCAGGAGGAGCTGTCAACCAGCAGCTTCAACCCAAGGATTTACCTCACAGGGAGTCCAGAGGTGACAAAGGAGAGAAGGGGAATCTGAGGTGGATGAAGCCATTCTACAACTTGCTTTGCCAGTTCCTCAGAGAGAGCTGCTCCCAAATCCTGTTTGTGACAGCCAGGCTCTCCAATCCCCCCCAGGGATGCAGTTTATACCAGAAATAAGCTATACCAGCAAAAAATTAATGTTGTTAGTCAAAGTGCATTAATGTTAGGACTCTTGCCAGTATATATACATATGTTTAAAAAAAATAAAGGGAAATAAACTACATCCTTTTAGCAATACTGCTATACTGGTCAGTGTTCCAAAGGTACACCAGGCCTTGTTTCTGCCTCACAAAACCAACTCTGAAGGATAAATATTTTGACTTTCTGAACTCACTGTATTATATCAAACGGCAGGTATTACCAACAACATTTTTTCTGGTCTTGGATTCCACCCTTCCTGAGATTTTCCTAATGGTGAATCCATGTAGAGCCATATTTTAGCTGAAAAAAAGAAAAAAAAAAAGTTATTTTACACCCATGAGGGCATATTCACAAAAACCATGGTATTCTTACAGCCTAATGAATTTCAGCATCACCCAGCATCAGCCTAGAAGCTGGAAAATCAGATCTCCTCCTGTACAGTTGGGCAGACTAGGGAAGCCCTTCCCATCACCCTGAGCTAGTCCCCAGGACGTGACCCAGCCTGGGCGAATGTGTTGTGGACCACGCACCACATTGCTACAGTGAACCTGGTCTGGCACAGCTGGGAACCCCCACACTGGGGACTGTCTGGCAGTTTTCATTCTGATTCACAAAGAAGACAGAGGAAATAAAATTGAGATGCTGCTGTATATTCCTGTTGGATAATTAATACACTTTTTTCTGTACAGTACAGTGCAAACGTGAGTGGATATTTAGAACTCACCTCATGGCTATTTCTCCATCTAGTTTTTTTTTCCAAAGATGATTTTGCTCACAGGTTGTGCATCCACATGTCTGGGAAAACATAAGTGGTAAAAGGTTTTACAAGCAACACATCTTCTACTTTACACACCTAGGGATTTCAAAACAAAAGAGCTCACAAGATGCTGGTGGCAAGAAGCTCAGACTGGCCTGGCAGCAGGGGAAGTGTCCAGGCAAAGTGGCTGTCAACACAAAGCACATGGTTTTCTCTTTTCTATTTCCATATTTCCTGGCAGTTAAAGACCACAGCATGCTACTGGTAAAGTAAACTTTAAAATTCATCATGACAATATCACATCATCTCTCTCTCAGTTTTTTTTTTTCCTTTGTAGTGGGCCCTTTTCACCCAAAGCTCCATGTAAAAAATGTGTGAACTGTCATTTTTCTAAAGGTGTTTGTAATTAGGTGGTTTCTGCTAGAAGACATAGATTGCTGTTAAGTATGTATTCTTATTTTTGCTTTGTATTATTCCCATGAGAATCTGTGGATATTCAATTAAAATGAGACTAATCCTTAAGCATACCCCTCTTTTTTTGTCAGTATCCTTTCTTTAGACTTTGGCTCCATATGGAAAATATGATGAAAACTTTTGTTTGGATGCTCTTCCCTTGAAAAGGAAAGTCCAAGTCCTCCCTGGCAATTATGATGCTGTATAATGAATGACTTGGAATGTTTTCACTGAAATAGCTTCTATTCTCCTGACATGGTGCATGAGCTTTCCAGAGTCATGGAAAAATTCCTTCCCTTGGGTTTCTATCACCTGTTCCACAACCACACTCAACTCAGCTTTATAATCACATGTTGTTTTTCCATACATTTTACTCATTTGATAAGATGACTGGGAATTAAACTGTAAATACAAGCAAAAGGACACAAAAAAAATCCCACCTCAGCCCAAAGCCACTTAAACAGAAAGCCAAAACAAAACAAACCCTTACAAATAAGTATTTATAGGAAAATTCCTGAGATATCTAACTGGAGTAGGTTTGAGATTAACATATTAACATATATCAATTAATGAATTGGAAGTGTCAGTACACACAAGTCTAATCCTATACAGCTTTACTGTATTTGTTTTGTGAGATAACCCATCCAGGATGCATTTAAATGAGTATATATCCACAGGGTGCACTTGTGCATATGTATATATCATAAAATCAGAGGATGGATTGGGTTGGAAGGGCCCTCCAAAGGTCATCTAGTCCAACCCCCAAGCAGATGAAAGCAGGTTTTTTTTTGCTCTGATTTTACTTTCACCCCAAAACTTCTACCTCAGTTACATTAGTACCAGCATCATTCTGTTCTGCTCATCCTCTCTGATTTTTTTGTTACATTTCTAGACAAAGGTTTGTAGAAGGAATTGCAAATTGATTGAAAATAAATCATATTCTGAATATAAAATATTATAAATCAATCAAATATTGAATTTGTGTGGACAAAAACAAGGTAGGAACCTGTTGTTCAGGACTGTGACAGGGCTGGGCAGCTAACCCAGGCTGGTTTTGCAGTCCCTTTTGCTGCAGATTTTAGGTTATGAATGAAACACTTCTGAAATATCTCAGGTGGCCTTGGACCCACTAGCATCAGTGAGGTGTCATGAAGGGAATCTGATCACTGCTGACCAAAAAGGAGATGGAGTCTTGGCTGATTAAAGCCAAAACCCAGCTCTGAAAGCAGAGAGAATGCAACCAATCCAGCAGAGAAAGTTCAAAAGCTGGTGGTGTTATGACTGCACCATGCCACAAGAAATGGGATTAGCTGCTACCCTCCCAGAGCAACAAAGGTTCCCAGCAGAAGACAAGATGTCCTTCCTCAAAAGAAAACATCCCTTTAACTGTCCTTCACTGTACTTTTCCATTAGCCAAGTTAGATGCCTCCATGTGACTGGCTGCAATTGTATAGGATTATTTCCATTTAGCAGTCTTTGAAAGCTCCAGATATTCCCCATAAAAGACATTTCAAAGAGCCCTGCAGTAAACTGGCTGCTGCTTAAAAGCCAGAGAGGTGCTCCAAAACCCCACTATCTTGTAGATATACTAAGATCACATTGCTGCTTTGGGGGTTTTTGGCAAAAGGGGAAATAAAGGTTAAAGATGAAGTGTCTACTGCTCTTGTCACCACTGTATTTACAAGTGCTGTGGTTTGTTTATGTGCCCACCTGCAAAGCTGTGTGCTGCTCTGGAGACAACCACCAAGCTGCTGGGACACTCACTCTGCTTCTCTCAACTGGACAGGCAATCCAGGGACACTTCTGTTCCTTTTAACCAAGCTGGTGATAAAAATCAACAGCAGAACATCAGGTAAATTTTCTGGAATGGAAGTGTAGGTGCCTGAAACTCACCTAAATTGCACAGTGGAATCTCACATTTTATACATTTTACAGCTATAATTTTAAGGCAGGAAAAAAAATAGCATCACTATATCACATGCTTTAAAAATATTAAAAATAAAGCTTGTCTTTCCTCCCAAACATACTATCACTTCTCACCTAGAGCTCACCTTTTTGAATGAAAAGTCAGTATTTTCCCACTCCTCAGCACTGAAACCTCTTCTGTCTTGTACAACAGTGGTGAACTGAACTGTCACCCAAGTGGAAATCACCACTTGCATCCCACCTCTGCATTAGGCAACTGTTTTCCCCTTTAACATGACTCAGGCTCCTGAACAAAGCAATAATCAAGAACACACTAATTAGGACACAGACCATCATTGCTAATCATCATGTGCCACAGCTAGAAACAAGACTGGGTGGGAGTTTAAAACAAAAGAGAATCTTCTGCCAACCAATTACCCCAGCACTGGGGATGAGATTCATCTCACCTCCTTTTATCAATCCAAAAATTAGACACAGAGTCTAAATTAGGTGTAGGTTCTGTCTACAGGGATGATTTCACCTGCCTCAGGATGGGATGAATCACTCCGTGGTGAGGCCTCTCTCCTCTGGCAGGGGTGCAGCTCAACACTGAGCTTTACACTCTGCCTGGATCTTTTTGACTGCCAGTTAAATGAATCACAACCGAGGGGAGGAAAATGTCATTGAAAGAGAGAGAAAGTGCTAGAACATCCCTTTTTCAGCACAGTTCAGTACTCTGATCATTCACCCTGTCACCTTAGGTTAACTTCTCAGGAGGTCTGAGACCTTTTGTGCGCTGGACCTTTTGTTTCAACATCGAATGTGATCAGTATTTCCCATAGTAACATGAGACTGGAGATTAACAAGGGCATGCCAGCTGAAGAGCTGAGTTTGGAGAAGAGATTTGAGGCTGGAGAGAAAGCCAATACATGTCAGTTAAAATTCATTTTAGAATGGCTGTATTTTTTTGGCCTGGGAATTTCATACACCCCAGTTCATCAAGGGCCAGAGCCCAGGAAAATCTCAAAAGCCAAGAGCTGGCTTAGCCCTACCAACCCCTGAATGAAGCAGCAGGGGCAAGGATGAGTTTTTAACAGGAAAGACAAAAAAATAAAAAGGAAAATTTCCCTCTGTTGTCTGTATATTCAGACTGAGTTTGAAGAGTCTGTCAAACATACCTGAAAAGCTGTCAGAATATTTGGAGTGCTGGATGAATCATGACACATGAGGTGTGTGAGGAACAGCTCAGCTCCTTCACTGCCTGTTTGCTGCTAAAAGCTTGAACACTCATTTCATGCTTTATTCATTCGCCACCCTTCTTCATTTGCTTAATTACCTGCAAGTCTTGATTTCTTCCTCTCTTCAGCACGATCTACACTGGCCAAAAGGCTCAACTGAGGGGGAGCAAGATGAGACAATCTCTCTCAGAGTATAAACCAGAGAGAAAAAAATAGGGTTCTATTACTTTTTAAAATACTTCTAATTTATTGCTACTACCTGGATTTAACAATCACACATCTTCTCTTCTAATTAATCACCTCTTAACCTGTTCCTTTTACACTTACCCTCTTATCCTCCTCTTCAAGCCCCAGTGCTTTTCCTTCACTCTGGAACAGTTTTTCCCAGGTTAATCCCATATCCCCAAAGTACCAATACACTACACCATTTTCATCTGTATTTTTCCTGTGTGTGCACAGCTGCTTCTCCCCAGTCCCACCTTGTCCAAGTCCTGAGCTGTCTGTCTCCTCTGTGGGACTCCAGACCCTCTGCCACCGACAGCAGTGTGGGATCTGCTGCAGCTGAAGCAGAAAAGATTCCTGCTGACAGTGGCAGCTCCTGGCTGCCAGCCACTGCCTATCACTGGAGAGCACAGCAGCTAGTTAAGCATTACACTAGTTAAGCTTGTTATTCTACTACCCTCATGTTCCTTACTCTCAGCTCTTCTGGTTACTGGCTGTTCCACTGATGTTCTCTCCCTGGGTTTTGGTTGGTAAGAGCCTGTCTTTCTCCAGATGGGTCTGACAGCCTCTTGCACCATCAAGGCATGAGAAGCAGCCTCCAAAGCTTTGGAGAAGGGCTCTCTGGAAAGAATAAACAAAGCCATGATTTAGAAATTCACCAGTGAAAACAACTCTCATTCCTTTGCCTGTTCTCCCACTAGCTGGTATTTGGTCCCATCCAGCCCCAGCGGAAGGAACCTTGGCATAACCTTGCTCATACCATAAACAATGTCTTATGATTAGTGAAGGATTGAAACTCTGAATTAAAGCTTCAGAATAAATGAGTCATATTGTGCAGCAGAAAGGTCAGCGGACAGACAGAAACTAAACTACCCAGGGAAATCATACCTTGAGGGCTCCGGGAATACTCAAGTGGCTGCTGCCAAATTTATCTTAGTTTTAACAAAGAAGATGAATGTTAAACTTCTATTAAACATTAGTAGCCTAAAAATACTGAAAAGAGAGGGAACATTTTCTGTCTCTGATTGGAGCATGCTGGTGAATGGCATTTACATTAGTGAAGTGTCAAGTAGATAACATATCTGCAGGATAAACAAGCCCCAAAAAAAGGAAGTTTCAGATGACCAACACATAACTCATGGAGAAACGTGGCTAACAACAGGCTAATAAAAGCATTTATGAGCACCCAGCATTTGCATAGACAGCTTTTGACAGCTTGGGGAAAGTCTGTTGCAGCTGGGAGGTGTAACTGTCACTGTTCCCAACAGGCTTTTGTAGGGGGGGTGTTTTTTGTCCTGTGGGAAGCAGCTGAATTGAGCCCCAAAGCCAGTCCAGCACCTAAAGAACAGCAGGTCTGGGGCCCCAGGAATCGGAGAATTGGAGCTGTGCTGGGGGACATGATTCCACTGGGTGTTTGGTGTGTGGGTATGAATATGGGACAGAAAAAACACCCCAAGGAGCTTGAAGAAAACTTGGGGACAGCCAGACAAGGGAGGACTGAGGGAGCTTAAAAATTAGTTTTTAGACACAGGGCTGCATGAATGAGAATTGCAATTGCAAGATTAAAAAAACCCAACGAAAACAACCAATCCCAAACAACTACAAACCACCAACAACTTGTGCTTTGTGTCCTTCATTCCCCAGTCTGCACCAGACACAGATTTTCAACATTCATTACAGAGATAGTGGGACTTCACTGTTCAGGAATTCACTGATCCCAAACAACTCAGCCAAACACTTTATTTGGAACTGCTGCTGCTGCCACAACTATTTTTTGTTTCTCTCTCGACCAGAAATGTGTTGTTCCTTTTGATACATCTATATTTTGTTTTCAATGCACAAACCCAGCCCGTGTCTCTGAAGCACAAACGTGTGAGTAAATCCAACAAGGCAGAACAATTTCCACTCACCTCGAGGACGACACGTTCCAAAAATTCTTGGCTTAGCCTGGCTGCAGTGGAGAGAAGACTGGATCGGAGGGGGGTGTCCCCAGCATCCCCTCTTCACTTCCACACAACTCCTGAGCCTCCTGATTTTTGCCTCCCACGCAGGGCCAAAAACGTGGTAAAAAACAAACAAACAAAGGAATGTGCCACTTGCTTTCTTAACCAAGACCCTTCCCAGACAGAAGAGAAACACAACAAAGGGGGTGAGACTTGGAGCCAAGAGCTAAGCTGGGGCCAGACTTCCAGTCGGTGTAAATCAGCTCAGTTCAGTGCACAGGGATTCCACCAGCTGAGCCTGGCGTGGGGACTGCAGTGCCAGCGTGTGCAGCTGCTGCAGCCAACTTCCCCCACTCCGTCTCCTTCCCAGTCAAGAATTCAAGCTCCAGATTTCTCTGGAGTGATCGATTTACCTTGGAAATGATGATGGTGAACAGTAAAATTTGCCAGTGAGGACTCCAGGAGCAATCAGGGCACTAAATGCTGGCCGTAAATCAGAATTACAGGGGGATTTCTCCTGAACAGCTTCGCTAAAAGGAGTGGAGAAAAAGTAATGTTAGTTCCCTTGACTCCTTTATCAGTTTAGAAATAGATAATATATAAATAATTGCTGAATGCATTTTAATCAAACAGAAATAGATCAATATATTTCTAAATAATTACTGAATGCATTTGAATCAAATAAATATATCAGTACATCTAAAATTGCTGAATGCATTTGAAATAATCAAAAAGGCCTTGGGGGAAAAAAAAGGCAAAGAAAGAGCTTGTCCGACTTCCAGGGGAAAAAAAAAAAAAAGCCACTTAATTACACCCTCGCACAGCAGAACTCCCAAAGGAATTGTCAAAAGGGGTGACATTTCCACCTAGCCCATGACTAATTTAGGCAAAGGACGGGCTTGCCAAGAAGCTATTTCGGGCTGGCAGGAGCTGGGGCTCGGGACAGGTGCAGGCAGGGCGCAGGACCCCGCCGCCAAGCCCCGCTCCCGCGCGTGC